>PVIH01028468.1:0-15126 GCA_004025045.1 Sigmodon hispidus | reverse complement strand
CCTTTGGATCCCACTCCACCTAGAGGAACACCTGACTCACTCTTGAGGGAGGGGGGAAAGAACTGGATTTGGCCAGAAGTGGAGACTGATCTAAGCATTACTGGGTCAGTGGGACCATAGGACTGTCTGCTCCCTGCCCAGGGAGGGAATGGGGAGTTGCAGAGGAAAAAAATGACCAGATGTGTTGGGAGGGGGAAGAGACCATGAATAAGGATATATAGGGATGGAAAAAAAAATTCAGAGGGAAAGATGAACACAAAGAAAATATAGGTATAGCAATCTTATTTGTATTTCTTCCCTTGATAAGCCATGCTTATCATTCTTATCCTCTGTATAGTTATTGTTAACTCTTCCACATTTTAAATTCTTTTTACTGTGTTTTTTTTTGATAAATACAAAATAAAGAAGGAAGAAAAAAAATTAAAAAAAAACCAAATAGAGTTTTCAAAAGTTATGTAAAGATGTAATACACAAAGAGAGTCTAGATACTGTATGTTACTGTGTCATCATTGAATTGTTTGGCTGCAGAGGAAGGAGAAACAGCTTCTAAAAGACATTTGTTTAAAAATACTGCTGGATTAATCCAACCTATATGTTTTGAAAATATCTTGTCATTAAAATTTAAATCAAAAGGTATGTTGGAAAAAAGATTTTGTTTTTTGTTTCCACAAAAAATGAGAAGTTATTTATTCTGGGTTAAAGAAAATAAGATTTGTTCAAGGAAGACACTCTGAAAAATCTCCAATAGAAATTGATGGCTCAAATGATTTAATAACTTCAGAAAACCTCTGTTGCAGTGTTCTCTGAGTTCTACATCCAAAACAGCTTCAAGGCTACTGGCTGAGATAATCCAACCTCACAGTGTATTTTACTCAGGAATTTTCTAGAGTCCTAAATTTTCTTTGGATTCCCATAAGATTACCAGTATCTGCAACCAGCAGAAATTAGTCTAAAGAAATACACCCACATTCCTCATAAATGGATTATAGATGTTTGTCTTTGTTTAGAGTGTAACAAGTTGTTATAGATAATGGTCAAGAGAAAAAAAAAAGCTTTACAAGGGAGATTAGAATTGAAGTTTTTGTTTTAAAAAAGAAAAAAGAGAAATGTGGGATAATGCTCTTGAACAGTGTAAATATTTATCACTGGAAATATTGGTTTAATAAAATGCTGATTAGCCAGAAGCTGCACAGACAAGAAGTACAGGTGGGGGCAACCATACAAGGAGAATTCTAGAAAGAAGAGCAGAACAGGAGACACCAGCAGATGCAAAGGAAGCAAGGTGAGAATGCTACATTGGGAACAGGTACCAAGCCATGTCTAAACATGGATAAGAATTATGGGTTAGTTTAAGAATAAGAGTTATCAAGTAATAAGCCTGAGCAATAGACCAAACTATTTATAATTAGTATAAGCCTCTCTGTAGTAATTTGGGATAAAGTGGCTGAGGGACCAGCCAGTTGGGACAGAGAAACTCTGATTACAATCTCAGAAGAGGGCAGTGTTTAAGGTGACAAAGCTGGAGCCAAGTACCTTTTAATGTTGCCTAAAAGTAAGACCTTAAATATACTCCTCATCTTTCCATTATATTTCACTTATACCCAATGAAGATTATTAAGATTACGGTAACAATGGTACTTCATAAGTTATCAAAAGGATGGTATTACTTAGATTTCATAGGATCACATTTTAATAGTTACCATGGCTTTTTTACCCTCTACCCCACATGCAGTTTATTAAAATTTCTATAAGCAAAGGACATTAGATTCAAAGGATCTATGCAGAATCAGATTTTATTTACACGTGATGAGTAACAAGAAAGTCAATGTAAGTGGAAATAAAGTGCCTTACAATATGCACACCTGACGACATCCATCACTAATATTCTACATTAAGTGTCCGTGATAAATCACTCAAACAATGC
This sequence comes from Sigmodon hispidus, assembly GCA_004025045.1. Classification (NCBI taxonomy): domain Eukaryota; kingdom Metazoa; phylum Chordata; class Mammalia; order Rodentia; family Cricetidae; genus Sigmodon; species Sigmodon hispidus. The sequence goes on along the minus strand of PVIH01028468.1, from coordinate 13,202 downwards.
CTCTCCTAACTCTTCTTTCTGATTCATTTTTATACCTTCACTGTTACTAAATATTAAAGCAGCAACCAAACAATCCTTTAAGAACATAATTATATCACACCATTCTTCAGTGTAACATTATTCACCATCTTCTCAACTGTCTTAAGATAAAACATAACCCCATGACTTGCAAAACCCTGTATCCAGTTTTTCTCCATGTCCTGTTCTTTGAACACTCTATTCCTTTATTTCCACTTACATTGGCTTTCTTGTTCCTCACCATGTGTAAACAATTTGATCCTGCCTAGATTATTTGACTCTAATGTCCTTTGTTTATAGAAGTAATTGTCATGCTATGCTTTCAATATTTCTTTCTTCTGTTTAATGTAGATTTTTTCTAAATGTCAAATTTTCAGAGTACACATTGTTTTGCTTATTTGTCTTATACTTTCTATTGCTGTCTATTCTCATAGCTATTTTTGTTTATTTATTTGTTTGTGTGTGTGTGTGTGTGTGTGTGTGTGTGTGTGTGTGTAATTTTTATAGCATTCTTCACCATTCTGGTTTTATTTCTGTTACTCCATCAAAACATTCTGAGCAAAAGTAACTTAGAAACGAGTAAAGATTTTATTTGAATTACACTTCCAGGTCACAATCCATTTTTGAGGGAAGTCAGGGAAACATTTCAAGACAGAAACCCAGAGTAAGGAACCACAGAGCAAATGCTGCTCATTGGTTTGCTCTCTGTCTTTCTTCATGGCCATTTCATTATACATCTTAGAACCAACTGCATAGAAAAGGTGTTTTCCACAGCGGACTGAGCACCCCCATAATAATTAAGGACCAAGACAAGCTCTCACACATAAGGCCGTAGTGTAGTGTAATCTGGATAATGTTTCAGTTAAGATACCCTTTCAGGAAGCTGTGTTGTATCATATTGACAATTAAAACTAACTAAAATAATCATTTGTTCATAGTTTTGTTTATTGGATTATGACTGATTTATATTGCCTCAGTCTCATTTGCTGGCTCATAGTTCCATGCTTTCTTCTTCTTCTCACAGTTTGAGAAAAATTGGATAAATAAAGTGAAGCAGTCTTACATCTCTCCAAATGCACTGGTCCTTTCTCATACTTAGTTTCTAAGAGCTTTTCTATCCCTTTATCCCATACAAAAGCCTCCTCTTCTGTGTAAAAGCACTTGTTTAAGTATGATCTGCTTCATTAAGTCTTCCCTAATTACCTCTTAATTCTGAATTTTTCATTAGTACAAATGTCTGTGGCTATACACTGAGTGAGTCTGCTTCCTTTGTCAGAAATAAAGAAGGTTACATGCATGCTCCATGGGGGTATATCAACCTAGATTCTTCCAGAAAATAAAATCTGATGCAAGTGTTTACAATAAATTTATTTGGGATCCCATGGTTGAGAAATGAGTTCTCATACAATGTTTTCTTTTCTTTTTTATTATTTTTTCTTTATTTAAGAGGCTTTTTTTTTAATTTTACATACCAACCACAGATCTCCTTTGCTCCCCTCTTCCTACTAGCCCCCAGCTTCTCCCTCCCTACTCCTCATCCACTTCTCAGAGAGAGTAAGGACTCCCAAAGGGAGTCAATATAACCTGCATATCAAGTTGAGGCAGGTCTAAACCCATCTACCATATGAAGGCTGAGCAGGGTATCCCTCTATAGGGAATGGGCTCCAAAAAGCCAGTTCATGCACTTGACATAAATCCTGATCTCACTGCCAGAGGCCCTACAATCTGCCCAAGCCACACACTATCTTCCACATTCAGAGTGTCTAGTTCAATCACATGTAGGTTTCCAAAATGTTTCCTTTTCTAAGGTCACTTGCCTTTGAATAGAAAAGCTTTTTATAAATAAGAATATATTATCAGTCTCATATTGGTATCTTACAGTGCTCATAGGAACTCAATAAATATTAAAATATTAAAATGAGGCATGTAGTAATTTATAAAGACATAAATAATAAAATATCAATGAATAATTATTATTGATTTCTTTTACTTTAAATAATGAACCAGCCAAGAACCAACAGCATATGCATACATCCTTGAAACTTCCTATTGGCATGTGAAGTTATATGGCAATGGAAGTTTTAGCCTTTAAAAATGCAAAAAAGAATAAATAATTGTGTGCCAGATGTTATTGTAACTCCTTTCTCAGAAAAGATTATTTTAGACCTCCAGACAAAATATTAAATTTTAAACATTGCTAGCATTACTCTTAATTTTTTGTTTTATTTTCTCCATCTGTTTATATCTGTATGCACTATATTTTGCTAAAATTGGGACTATAAAATGACAAAAAAAAAACCTTTGTTTTTATGGTCAAGGGTATCTTAGAAAAAATGGCTTGCTGCTCAAAATAATATACATTGGGCCATGCCTTGTTGGGCTAGTAGATCCAATTTTGAAACATGGCTAGAATTATGCTTTTCTTCTCCTGCAGTTTCTGATAGAGCTGGAGAGTCATATCAAGTAAAATAGTCCTTGTCTGCAGATAAAAACCCAGGAGTAAATACTTTCTGGTTCTGCTTTAAGAGAAACTGACACACTTTCTTCTTTAATGTTCCTGAAAATGTGTTTCACGGTATATATAATGTAAAGATTTTTTTTTTTACCAAGGTAATTTTAACTCCCACATTCACATTTAAATGTGGAAGTTAATTTTTGTTTTATTCCACAAATCAGATATTTTATGGGGATGAAGAAATGACTCCCCAGTTACTTGCTCTTACAGAAAATCCAGTTTATATTTTCAGCATTCACTCACATGATGACTCACAACAATTTCAAATTCCAGTTCTAGAGAATCTGACACCTTCTTCAGAAATTCTCAAGTCCCAGGTATTCATGTGTGCACAGGAAAACACTCATACACATAAAATAAAATTTTAAAATGACATACCATACTGTACATTTATGCAAAAGTACAAAAAGATCGTGAATAGTCACATCATGGTAGTTTATTTGTTTATAAAAGTTCATTTCAACATGCATCATATGCACATCTTTTGTCCTACAATTTAGAAATAATGTAGAAGTAGGATTCTATATCTACTGCTTAAGAAACTACCTTTTTCAAAAGTGTAGCTATTTATTCTTTATCAATATTTTTCATAATATGACAAACTCTTTATCAATATAATCATAACATCTACCTAGAATATTTTACCTTCTTTATCACTGTGAGAACTCTCCAGCTTTTCAAAAGAGGTTACTCACTGTGTGTATCACAAAAATATAAAGAACAAAATCAGAATCATATTTTAAGTATTAGTTACTTGAACATTTCCACCCATAGTTAGTATAGAAAACATGAATTTCTGGTATTTTCTGTTCAACATTTTCATTTCACATGAGCTATGCCCTTCATCTGAAGAAACAGCAGTACTGTTACACAGTCAGATTCTAGCTTCAGTGTCCTTGGATTAAATAATCTGTTCTTTGGAAAAATGAGAATGACCTAAAGTAAAGACACAAAGTCACAAATAAATAAAGGAAGAAAATTTCTTAGTATTCATGTATAAATGATGGGATTGGGTGCGGGGTACTCTGACCTCTTTACTCTTTTCATGTTTGTTGTTTGAGAGGGAATTCTAAAGCATGAGAGTTGGAGAGGATAAGGAAAACTAAGAGTGGATATAGACTGAGATGTCAGACAGGGAAGGACAGTATTCTAGATCAAACTATGCTTTGATCAGCATTCACTTTGGTATTTCATATTTCAACTAGACAATCTATTTTTGCCTTTCTTCCTACTCCTTCCTTTTTTGCTTCCTTCTATCATTTCTTTCTTTCCTTCTCTTTCCTCCTTTCTTGTCTTTTTTTTCTTTAGAAAGTCTCACATAGTAGACCAGGCTTGCTTTGAATTAATTGGTGATCTTACTTCAGCTTCCCAAATACTTGAATTACAGGTATACACTATACAATATCTAGCACCTATTGTATCATCATATATTCTGTTACTATTGTTTTGCCTAACATAGTTTGGTCAGGATTTCTGTTAACATCTAAATAGTAATTGTAATAGACAAGGCTGTTAAATTTCCTGTAAATAAAATAAACTATGCATTTCATACATTTTACCATTATTATTTTAATGCATCATTAATAAATATACCTTTATAACACAGTAATGGTGCTCTGATAGGAACCTGGGAAATCACCAGTTCATGCATTTAATTTGCTTTGTATTTCCTTTCCACTGTGGAATAGGTTTTAACATTGTTGGCCATTATTTTACAAGTCTATTTAGTTCCTTGAGATGAGCCCAGTGCACGGTAAATGCAGAAATGTGATGAGTAGGTGAACAAATGATTGAATTTGCTGCATGAGAAGCCCCAAGAGTTTCTATTTAAAGACACATTGATTCCCCCCTGGCCACAATCAAATGCCATATCAAACACCATGAAACATAGTGTTTTCTGTACTCCTTCAGTTTTACACAGCAGTTAAAAAAAATTTCACTGTGTTTTATTGCAATTTTTTAAAATAAAATGTAAGCTAAACTTTAAAAACATAAATTCTCCTTCCAGGAAGAAAAAGTAAAAAGTCCGTCTGAGACTGTACACAGATGATGGGATCGTTTGCTTATGTATCTAATTTTGAATTCCAGTTATTCCAGGAATCTTGCATGGGTTCATGAAAGCCAGTTTCTGAGTATCTGGAAAGATTTGGGCCTCTTTTTGGCCTACAAGGCCATATTTTATAACCCAAAGGTAGTGTTTCATACTTCATACAAGGGAAGAGAGAGCTCTATGATCTGTTTTCCTGCTCCAGTACAGTCAGTACATTTTACATTTTCCCTTCTCCACCAGCCTAAGGACTGTCCAAATTTCCTGAAAGGGACACTCCCTATCAGAGTTTAAAAGGATCAGAGAAGAGGGAGGGAGTGGGAGGGGCAGGAGGGGGAAGGGAGTTTGAAGAAAGGGATACATGGATATGAAACTTTATTCATAATTTTGAAAAAAGGAAGAAAGTCACAGCAGGTGTCTACCCAATGTCCCATGATGCTCTGGGCTTTGTTTTCTTCCCACCAATATAGTTTCTACATATGACCTGTGGCTAAAGAATTACAAAGAGGCAGATGAAGTTAGATGATTATACCTTTCTTTCTGGCTAAGGCTGCTTTATTTACTCCAGGCCACACTGCTCAGCACAGAATTCTAGATAGGGTTCAGCCTTCTTGGTTTTTACATAGGGCTCACTTTGCATGTAGACATGGGGAGATTTGTTATAATCTCCCTTTACAGCAGAGCTCAAGACATGCTAAAGTTCTTACAAAGAAGTGCTGACAAGTTTTATGTTAACTTGACACAATCTAGAGTTATCTGAAAGGATAGAACGTCAGATGAGAAATTGCCTTCATAATATCAGGCTGTAGATAAGCCTATGGGGGAATTTTTTAAATTAGTGATTGATGGGAGAGTGTCCAGCTCTTTGTGAGTGGTACCATTTTTGGGTTTGTGATCCTGGGTCTTATAAGGACCGAGTGAGCCATGAGAAATCCAGTAAGCAGCATCCCTCTATGGCCTTTGCATCAACTCCTGCATCCAGTTCCTGTCCTGTATGAGTTCCTGCCTCATTGCTTTTGATGAACTGCTTGCTATATAGAACTATGAGTGCAATAAAACCTTTTCTCCTCCCCACTCCCCACAAAAAAATGCAAAGTGTACTGTCTTTTATTATTTTTGTTTCTGTTTTGGTTTGGCTTGGTTTGTCTGAGACAGGGTCTACCTGAATGAAGCCGTCAGCTGATCTGGAACTTATCATGTAGATCAGGCTGACCTCTGATTTATGATATCTGCCAGCCAATGCCTTTACATCCCAAATGATAGAATTATTTTATGTATCACCACAACCAGCAGATGTGATTCTTATAATTAAGGTTAATCCATTTTAATGTGAAAAGAATCACAAATGTCACAATAGCTTACTAGTAAGGCAAATGTCAAAAAGTAAAACCTTAAGAAATGGCTAGAGCAAACAGTGTATAGGACAGATCTTCTAGCTGACTCTTCTACCACACAGGTCAACAGTACAGCTATCTCTAGTAACTTTTTTTCTTTCTTGCACTGAGCATATCTATACACATTTTTTTCTGTTGATGTTCTACCATTTTTAACCACTGAATAAAATATGCTATTACTGAACATATCCTCCTACAGGCTGTCATGTGTACAGGTCCAGAGAGTAGAAATAAAATCAACACCTAAAGGGCTCAATTCAGCAGAAATACACAATCTCAGAGGAAGTCTATTATTTAGTGATATAATGTGAGTCAAGGAGGAGCCACCATCTTTTTTTAAAGGACTCTCCTTCATTTCTCTGACCAAGCTCATGGTCCCATCTCTCTTGGGACCATCATCATATCTCATGCCTTGGATAAGGTAATATCATAGCTTGTGTTAACTGTCAATTGATATGATTGGGAATCAGGAGTTGGGACATACTAGTAAGTAATTATTTATATTAGGTCAGCCTCTGGTCATACTTATGAAGGAATATCTTTTTTCCCCTCAAGTCAAGGTCTTTCTTGTATCCCTGGCACTAAGCTTACAAGAATTTATCAGTTTTTACCTCCTGAATGCTGGGATTAAAGGGATATGGGGGCATGCTGTCTTTGTTAGGGTTCTAATTGCTATAAATAGGTACCATGACCATGGCGACTCTTATAAATAAAAATATTTAATTGGAGTGGCTCACTTACACTTTTAGAAGTTCAATCCATTATCATCATGGTTGGGAGCATGGTAATATGCACACAGATGTGGTGCTAGAGGAGTAGCTGAAAGTTGTACATCTTGCAGGTAACAGAAAGTCAGCTGAGCATGGAAGCCTCAAAACCCACTCCACAGTGATACTGCCTCCAACAAGGACATACCATACCCATTCCATTAAAGCCAAGCAGCTAATAGTGCCACTTCCTATGAGATTATGGGGACCAATTACAATCAAACTATTACAAGTGCCATGTCTGTTCATCAGGGAGTATATTGATTAGATTCATTAAAGTGGGAAGGTCCACCCAATAATGGGTGGCACTATTTCTTGGGCTCAGATTCTGGACTGTTTTAAAAACAGAAAGATAATTGAACACAAGCATCCATTGTTTTCTGCTTCCTGGTTGTGGCTGCAACATGACCAGTTACATCTTGTTACTGCTACTAGAACTTTTCAGGCATGATAAATTATATTTTCAAATAGAGAGCCAACACTTTAACTGCCTTTTCTGATCCTTTGCTGTCCCTCCCCATCTCATAAAGCTGCTCGCAGAGGTGTCTGGGCCTACAGTATCTGGGTTTTTTTTTCCTCCTCAGTCTCATTGTCTCCTTTCTGCTCTAATTAGACCCTGTTCTCTTGCAATGGCTCTTCATTTTCTCAATCAGTCTCAAGAGTTTTTCCCCCTTCCTTCCGTTGCTCTATCATGGCATCTGGAGACAAGGTAGATGTCTCACTTCTGTTCATGGCCACATCCTGACCATTCATGTCAGAAGATTAAATAGTCTGTCTTGATTGGGTTACCCAGGGTCAGAATCTACCACCTAACAAGTCTTACTTTCCATTTATCTCTGTAATTCTCTCTCTCTCCCTCCCTCTCCCCCCAACCTTAATGTGGAATGTCATTCTACACCCTGTGAATATTCTTTACTATTGGTTAATAAAGAAATTGTTTGGCCTATGGCAAGGCAGTTTAGAGGCAGTAAGGAAATCCCAGCATAGATAAAGCAGGAGAAGGGAGGAGTCAAGGAGACACTACAAGTTGCTGCCCAAAGAAGCAAGATATGAAAGTATCAATAAGCCACTAGCCACCTGGCAACACATAGGTTAATGAGAATGAGTTGAGTTAAGTTGTAAGAGCTAGTTGGTAATGAGCCTGAGCCACAGCCAAACAGTTCGTAATTAATATAAGGCTCTATATGTTTATTTGAAATTAAGTGGCTACGAGATTGCAGGTCTGAACCTTGGGGCTAGGGCAAGCCAGAAGTTTCTCTCTCCCTCTCCCTCTCTCTCTCTCTCTCTTTCTCCCCTCTCACTTTGCAAAATGTTTCCTCCTGATCAGTCATGTTTTTTTTACTGCTGACAGTATCACAGTTCTTGATAATTTCTGAAAGCATATGGATGATATTTCTAGGATTCAATGTTATTTTTCTTAGCCTTTTCTTAGTTCATTGTGTTGGCTAGTTTTATGTAAAGTTGAAACAAGATATGGTTATTGGGAAAAGGGAACAACCTCAGTAAAAAAATTAAAATAATTTAAAAAAACACCTTCATAAGATTGACCCCCAAGTAATATATAGTATTGTAGGTGGTACCATCCAAGGCCAGGTATTCCTGAATTTTCTTTAGCCATGGTGTTACATCACAGCAATAGAAACCCTAAGTACTATAAGAGACTCGGAAACTATACAAAGCCAAATGCTTGGCCATTCTATTTACCAGTAGTGTATCACTATTGCCTCTTTGTAATGCCTGAGTCCAGTAACACTTCAGGCCTGTGGTGCTTTAATCATATCAGTTTCACATTGTGCTCCATTGATCCTCCCTCCCAATATATCTCTTCCTTTTATCATCCATCTCTCTTGATATTAGTCAGGCTAGTTTTTATCTACACTGTATCATCACATCTGCCATATGTATCATAGTAGACAATATAGTCATGATTCCAAGGATGGTCAGTTGTCATTCTACCAACTACGAAACTCCACAACATTTTGGCACATTTTATCTCTTTCCCCTTACAAAGCTAACTTGGCTTCCAAGTCTCATTTCTCAAATCTTATGTCTCCTATCTTATAGTCTTGTATTCAGTCTGCTAACTTTTTCCATTTTACTTCTGACTTCTTCATGTTGTGTCAAAACTCAGAGCTGGAACCTCTCTCTTCACTTTTAAACACATCCAGACGATATCAGTCAGAATTATTATTTTATATACTAGTTGCTGTGCTGATATCCTTAATTTTTTTTCTCTGCACTACACTTTTTTCTTCAAATCCACATTTGCATAGCTAACTATTTCTTGTTACCACATGAAAGCTCAAGAGTCAGCTCAAGTGTTCACAAAACTTAGATCACTGTTTCTTCTGAGTCTTCTCTTTCTCCACCAAACTTCTCCACCAGGATTTCTTTTATTGAAACATACTTATTTGTTATCCACAGCCCCAGAATTGTATATCTTCTCTTTTTTGAGAGCAAATGTACAGACACCTTATTGCTCACCTTTCCCACAAAACACATCTCCAGCCATTTTCTTTCACAGTTTGACTGTTTTTACATGTACTCTTCTATTCACACTTTGTTTAGTCTATCAGCAAGTCTTTCAACTCAAATCTAAAACCAGTCATTCTTTTCGTTATGTTTCATTAACCATCATTCTGAACAAAATCATTAGGTCCTGATTAGTCCAATGCTACAGCTTTCTCTTAAACTTGGAGGAAAATATCTATGACTATGAAAATCTTACACTAATTTCTATAGGTGATATTCCCCCTATATGTACACAAGCACATATTATTAACTTTAATCCCTACATTAAACATAGGAGATATTCATGATAACCAGTAATAAATTAAACGATTATAAAAATTATAGTGAAATTCTTTAAGTCAGACATTCTTGAGCCAAATAAGATTGATGATACATTCCTGTAGTTCTAGGTCTTGAGTAGCTGAGGCAAGTGACTGCTATGAGTCTAAAGCCTTCCTGGGCAAAATGGTATGGTTTAGAGCAGCTTGTGCTACAAAATGAGCCTTTATCTCAAAAAAAGATAACCAAAATCAATAAATACATGTTATAAGTTCCCTTTGTAATTTTCCTATGATATTTCTAGACTGAAGGTAACCATGTGTATCTGAAATCACAGAAAGTAAAACTGAGAGTCAGGACTGTAATCGAATCCCTAAGCTTTTACTTTGCCAGACCTACTGCTGACTAGAATAACCTCCTAAAAATCTCTGTAAGTCTTCCTTATTAGCGCCCTAAGACTCCTCCAAATGGCAAGTTCTTTAGACCACCATGCTCTATATATTTCCTTTACAGTAGATTCCTTTGTTTCTTTTCCTCTGCTACTTTCTGCTCCACTCATATATGTACCCAACACTAGGTGCAGGTACACACCTACACTAGGTCTTCTTCTAACAAACCAACTATAATCCATAAATTTCAGGATACCTTACTTATTTCATTTTTTTGGAATGAACCTTGTGCCTAAATTACTGCGTTTGCTCCTTCCTTCACAAACTACCTGGAAATTCAAGTTCGCCTTAAGATAAGAAGAACTTGTTATACCTCCAAATTTCCCTTCAGTTTCTGATTGAAGTTTATTTTTATACTAACCAATTACATACAGTTAGTGAATAATTACTTTATTATTGGAATGTATACTTTCAGGAATAGTGATCCTTGTTATTGTCTTTTTGTCAATTTCTCTTTCTTATTGCTTTATGTGTACTCTGGTCCTTCTTTTTTGGGAGGGGGAAGGGACCTTGAATAAGGATATACACGGATAGAAAATGTGACTTTATTCATAATAAACAACTAAAAAAAAGTGTTTGTTAAGCTGTAAGTTGGGGATGCAAATGAATTTGCTAGAAACCAAGTCAGAAGGCATTATGAGATCATCCTTACAGTTTTATCATCAAACAAATCAAATGAATGTATCATGTAACAGCTACAACCTTTATCCTATATCACTATTACTACTATCAAACAGAGATGGTCTCCATTTTTTTGCCTTGTTGTTTTTGATATCCTAGTCCCCTGGACTCATTCTAGACAAAAGCTTGAAGTATAGGTTTCACAGTTGACTGACTCCTTCAAAACTTCTTTCCTTTGAACAATCACCTATGTGTTTGTAGACAAGTTCGTTGTCACTCTTAACCTTGAAAACCTTTGCTTATGAAACATTTGCAGAAAGTTGCCTAGTTATATTTCTTATTCATTTTTTTTTCTGGCTTAGCTTCTTATCATCTCCATTATACCTTGTTAAAGAGACTGCAGAGATCCCAAACTGCTGCTGAATGTGTAGTGTTTGTGTAATAAACACCACCTGAGTGCTTCCAATGTGCATTGAATCATGGAACCTTGGGTTTGCGAAGACATAAATCATCTGCCTCAGACATTCATCTATTCTTTCTTTCTATAATGCTTCTTTTGTAACATCTCCTGAGACAAAACACACTGCCTCTTTGCAAACATGAGTACTGGCCAATTACACAGCTCTAGGTTGAGTCATAATCTTGGTCTTTTCTGTTTCTAACACAGATCCTATTTCTGTTGCATGGAAAGTTAATAGAAAAAAAAGGCATGAATTTAAATGAAAATGAATTGGTTTCAAATCTGATCAAATTACTTGTTGGGGTACTTGTTTCTATTCTTTTCACATCTCCTATTTTTTTTGTTTCTAAGTATGTCAAATGAAAAATATATTAAGCTGCTGCTTTATACAGATTTCATAGTAAAAACCAGAAGAAGCTCAATTCTTGCTATATCTCATAGTATACGTGAACAAGATCATGGGACAGTCTTCTTCTATATGGTCAACCAAGAGACAGGGCTGATAGAGCCACCCTTAGAATTAGCACTATTTAGGCAAGCAATTCAAACTTGAATCTATCATGTGATCCTACAGCTTTTATCCACAAGTAAATTTCACTGCAATCAATAAAAGTGTCTACTTTGATATTTCAGTTTATTACTCATGTTGCCCTCATCTGCTAGACCTATCCCAGTGAGAATGAGTCACCAGAAGCATGACTTTGTATATTCATGGAAATTCTTTCATAGTCAACTCATTCATCAGAAACTTGGATTCCAAGTTGCAATTACAACTTGTTTTGGCCCAAAGGGAGAAGAATAAGGGGACACATGTACAGATGACATCTCTGTGAATGTACAATTCAAGGAAGTAACTTCCTTTTTTCACTAGTGATTTGTTGAGCAGCTCACAGTTAATGGGTTCACAACCAACATAGGAAGTGTAATTCTTCACTTCTGGGAGGTAATCTAACACAAACAGGAAACAAAAATTTTGTCTTTGTCTCCATTGCCAAACAGAGCAATAATTCCCTTTAAAAAAAAAAAAAAAGCATGTATTTGTACAATGACAGTTATCATTTTCTGTAACTTTCATACACACAGAACAAGCCCTTTTTTTCCTTATGTGAGAGTCTTAAAATGCATAATGTTAACTGCTACTTGTCATGTGAGTATCCTCTCTCCTGACCAAATGAGTCTCTGTTCTCTTGTTATTCCTTTCATACACTGTTTCAAAGTCCCGTGACAATGAGGCTTTGTTTCTTTGCACATGCTTTGAACCTGATCTGTATCTACACATAGCAATCTGGGTAGTGTGAGGAGCATCTAGAGAGTAGGGCCTTTCTTTTATTTCTCAACATTCTATGTCTCTATTAATGCAATGAATGATAAAGGTAGTTTTGCACAGAGTCTCATGGTAGCGTTGACGTAGTGTGACTGCACTTGAATAAAGGCATTAAGTCTTTCACTGTTACATTGTTTTACATTTCAAAGATGTTCTACTGCCTTTGCCTGAAATATATTCAATTTTCACATCAATAAAAGTCCCACACATTTATCAAGAAAACTTAGGCCTTATCTAATGGGGAACACGTTTTCAAAATATGCACTTATCTAGGCGGTGATGTCCTTGGCATCCGTCATTTTTAATAGATTTATTTTGCCTCTTACATTAAGTGAATGTTTTTAAGTACAAATATGGACAAATAGTATAATATTGTTTTATAATAATCAAATCATATAGGAGCAGAAAATATCCTATTCTAGAAGACCCTGAGTGCTACTTATTTCCTTAGAGAACAATGCATACATTTGTAAGAATTTTGGTGATCAGCTATATGAAATGTATTTTCATTTGCCAATGTATTTTGAGGGTTCATATATGTTGGAACATACAGATTTATCTGCTTCTTTATATTACAAATGCTTGCTATATGTATATAAAAGGTCCATTTAATAGGTGTTCATTTTAAAGACATTCAAATCGAGCCTGATTATTTTCATTAGTATAAGCATGCTCTAGTGAGCCTCCTAAGTCTACTCTGATGTAAAAATCACTGTTATTTTCTTTTACACTTAAATATGTAATCACTGAACAACTCTAATGACACAGTTTTTTTTTTTTTTTTTTTTTTTTTTTTTTTTTTTTTTTTTTTTTTTTT
>PVIH01028467.1:0-15127 GCA_004025045.1 Sigmodon hispidus | reverse complement strand
AATAAAATCTAAAGCATCTCAAGCCAGGCAAGGCTCAGCTACAGATGAAGAAAGCACAGTAGGTCACAGCTAATGCCCGCAAATGCACTATGGCCACCAAAAATTTCTGCTAAGCAACCCTTCTACAGTCAAACCAGAGGGGTTTGTGTGTGTGTGTGTGTGTGTGTGTGTGTGTGTGTGTGTGTGTGTGTGTGTGTGTATGTGTGTGTGTGTTATAAATAACTTTATTTACTCATCATTATTCAATGAAAAAGAGTGTTTTTGCTTAAAGTTCATGAATGAGTGAGTAAAATTCCTGTTTATCTTTCTGGGTTTGTGAGACTTTGCTCAGGAGGATATTCTCCAAATCCATCCATTTGCCTGTGAATTTTAGTATATAATTTTTCCTTACTGCTGTGTAGTACTCCATTGTGTAGATGTACCACAGCTTGTTAATCCATTCCTCAGTTGAGGGACATCTAGATTGTTTTCAGGTTCTTGCTATTTTGATTAATGCTGCTATGAACATAGTTGAGCTAATGCTTTTAGGGTATGAATGTATGTCTTTAGGGTATATGCCCAGTAGTGGTATTGCTGGATCCTTGGGGAGAGTGATTCCTAGTTTTGTGAGAAACATCTATACTGCATTCCAGAGTGGCTTGACAAGCTTACACTCTCACCAACAATGGAGGAGTGTTCCCCTTGATCCGCATCCTCTCCAACATAGACTGTCATCTGTGCCTTTTATCTTAGCCAATCTAACAGGTATTAGGTGGTATCTCAAAATTGTTTTGATTTGCATTTCTCTGATGGCTAAAGATGACGAGCACTTTTTCAAGTGCCTTTTAGCCATTTGTAATTCTTCTGCTGAGAATTCCCTTTTTAGTTTTGAACCCCATTTTTTGATTAGGTTATTCAGGGTTTTGGGCTCTACTTTCTTGAGTTCTCTATATATTTTCAAAATCAGTCCTCTGTCACTTGTATGGTTGGTGAAAGTCTATTTCCATTTTGTAGGCTGCCGTTTTGTTTTAATGACTGTGTCCTTGGCCTTACAGAAACATCTCAGTTTCAAGAGGTCCCACTTATTGATTGTTGTTCTTAGTGTCAAGACAGGGCTTCTTTTAGGCCTGGCATTTATTGATTCAACCAGGCTAGTTGAGTCACCTCCATCTCTACCCCTCCAATACCCACCCTAACAGGATTACAGTTGTGCAACAACACATCCAGCTTTTCACCTGTGTTCTGAGCTTCCAAAAGTGGGTCTTCATGTTTGCACGGCTAAAGCCAGGACTTTAGCAGCTATCCCTCTAGCCTAGACACAGAAGCCTATTAAAAATACTGAAATCACTGTGTTCTTACTTTGGCCACTATGGAATTTATGTCTACTTGTCTCATCCAATTGAATGAGATTTCTTTTTTTCATCTCATTGTAGACATTTCTTTGTGTATCTAACTTTTCTCAATAAACTTTTACCTTTAAAGTCAATATTACCCACAGAGCAAGCTGAATAGACTTACAGTGCACTTTACGAGAGTGACAGCATCACTGCATTTCAGACATGAATGGGTCTCGCAGTTTAGAAAAACTGATATTCTTACTTGAAAATATTTGCCTACCATTTTCACTTGACTTCATAAAAATTAGCTTTTTAAATTATGTTTAAATAAGTCTCTTTTGTTATAAGGGATCAAATTTATTTACTATTTATTCAACAACTATTTGGTAAAAACTTTCTTTGTGCCTGTACTTAACATGTAGCTGTGATTCAGATAGACTAGTAAGTTTTATTATCTCATAGGGGGTCATCCAGTGAAATCACACAGACCAAATCTGACCTTCAAATAAAGATTTATTGGAAGACAGTTACTTAAGCTTATTTGTGCATTTCAGCTGCTTTCACACAACGCTGGGAAAGTTCAGTGGTTGTGATAAAGATATTGTAATCTTTGAAACCTAAAATATTTACTAACTTGAACTTTATATAATTTCACAAACCCAATAACCCCCACTCTGGTAAAAGAACTGAGACAATAAAACTAGACTAAACATAAAACTACACCCTGAATTTTAGGGCATAATAATGTTGTTTGAAAAAGTGTTTTGGAATTAGTCCATGCTTGCCTTAAACTTTTGAACCTCTTATCTCAGCCTTCTGAGTGTTGGGGTTAATCACACCCAGACTCTTCTTTTGAGAAAAAGCTACATCAACATAGAGTGTGAATAATGGAAAGTGCTGTTTTAACATGTGGGACTGGAGCCTTCCATAGGACACTGGATACAAGATCGAAACACAGTGAAAGACTGAATGCAGAGAATATCTGCAGGCAGAAAAACATCCTAAGAGGATCGAATGAATAGGAAAGGGCATTGAGAGAACTTTCTTCAGGCTATTGATCATTTATTCATGCATTCATTTCTTTACTCAGAGAACTCCATCTCCACCTCCTCTTCTTCTCTTCCAATCTTTTTCAATGATGGGAACAGAACCTAGCCTTGATCATGCTGTTCCACTTTCCTACTCCTGAGCTACATCTCCAGCCTTCAGAAAAGGTCGAGTGAGTATTAATTTACTATTTTCTGCTTCTGTGAATATAGTGATGTTCAGGATTCATTCACTGCACTCAAGGAAATTCCACCCCAGTAGGGGGAGACAGAGATATCAGTATCCAAGTATAACA
The DNA here is from genome assembly GCA_004025045.1 of Sigmodon hispidus. Taxonomy (NCBI): domain Eukaryota; kingdom Metazoa; phylum Chordata; class Mammalia; order Rodentia; family Cricetidae; genus Sigmodon; species Sigmodon hispidus. The sequence continues at coordinate 12,469 of PVIH01028467.1, read as the reverse complement.
GGTTGCAGAGAATCAGGTCTTAGAGAAAGATCCACGGGGGACAAGGTCAGCAAATAGGGGTCAGAAAAAGTATGGAGAAAATGCACAGTGTGAAATACCAGATGGAGAAGGAAAGAATGGCATCTCAATACATGAGAACAACAAAAACAGTCATAGAATGATAATGGAAGTGATGTGTAGAAAATTATGCCTTGCTAGGTACTGGCCAGGGTAATGGCTATGAGGGAGAACAGTAGTAGTAACAACAGTTTAGAGTGGAGACCTATGATCATGTCAGAATGCTGTCCAGTATTTTCAGTGTATCTTTGTTTAAGTAAAACACAGTATCACTAGAAATCCCAGAGACTGAAAAACTATCACTTCACTAGGTTCCAGTGCATAGTGAAATGAGAATAAAAGAAATAACCTGAAAGTTTCTCCACATTATAGGAGACAGAAGATGAAATTTTTCAGAAAGCAAAGCTAGATAGAATTCTTTTACTATTAACTCAAATCCACATGTTATGAATTGTTTACAAACTAATCAATTGTAGGGTTAATCATTTTTAGGATTACAGTTCAAAGGACCATGGAGTATGCAGAACCTAGACTGAACTGACATATGTTTTTTTACTCATGCTTTTAGCTTTAGAAACTGAGATGCAGTAAATCCGTGCTCTATTAGGGCTTTATATAAATTAATGTCTAGAATAGGTTCTGTTAATTCATGATCAAATTTATCCTTAATAGGCTCAATTCAAGTTGTCAATATCACTACTGAAAGCCATTTCCACAATTAGTCTTTTCTCAACAGCTAGTTCATCCACTCAAAGAGATATTGCCATTGTTATAGATGATGAATTTGGAGCCTGGGAAATGCTTATTGACTGTCATTTGTGAATCTAATTGTAGGATCTAAAAGGGCAAGATGTTTGTCAGTTTTCCTAAAGCTGCAAAATCCCTACAGCTAGCCTGGCAATCAATTACACTAATTGAGTTCAGTTCAATGTGTTTTAGAGATGACTTTTATGTTAATGACAAACTAATGTGTAGGAGGCAATACTCAAGTCACATTGCTGGGTTCCTTGAGATGCTGAGCAGATATGCTAGCTCCTACCTCACTTCATGCCATCAGTTTCAGATATGCATGATGCTGAAGTACTGAGACATACCAGTATGATATGATGCTTCAGCATGCATCATAGTTTAATATGAAGGACATTGGAAAGTTCTCAAAATCATAGTGCCCTTCTGGCTTTCTTTTCCTTTCTTCTCCTCCCACTGTCACTTATATAATAGAAATTGGATTTTATCTTCTCTAAAGATAGCCATAAAACCTAAACATAAATACACTAAGCTTTTCTAACCTGTCTGGTTAGCTGTGACAACAACGAATTTGTGAGGGGCTGTAGCAAGGGTTCACTATTTGAGAACTTGTTTTGCTCTCGCAGAGGATCAGGGTTGAGTTCCCCGAAATCACTTGGTGCTTTACAGCTGTGGAGTTACAGACATACCTGATCTGTTTTCTCTGATATCCATGGACTTCTGTACTCACATGGTGCATATAGCACATATCCAGCAAATCATTCATACACATAAAGTTAAACAAATACAAGAAAAATAAAGAAATTCTCTGAGATGTCTAGTCTCACAATAGATCATAGGAACCTCACTCCATAAGGAGCCTACCCTCATCCTGGTGTAAGGAATGTTATGCAGAAAGGCTATGAAGAATTGGAACTCATGTATCTTGCCTGGTTTCTTCATGTCATCCATTGCATTTGATCACACTGCTTTGCTCAGTTACACTTTTATAGAGCTGTCTGTGCTTCATTAAACCTTAGCAAACAATAGATTTTTCTCCTTAAGTCTGGGTCTTCACTTCAGAAGGTTCCCATGTCACATTTAAAAGAAAAACAAGTAAAGGAGACAACAATAAAGGCTTCTGGGTTCTGTTTGTTGATACTCAGTATAAAGTATGTTATTTACTCAAGTGTTCATACTTCACTATTAAAAAAAAATAAAACTATTCCTGGAGGGTAAACCAGCACAATCATCTTAGAAAACTATTCAGCAGTAAGCCCAATCTTGTACTTTTAAGCTTGGTTCTGTAGAACCATTGGCCAGTTGTCTTTTCATGTCACTTGACAGGCAGTTTTTTCAAGAGCATACTTCAAGGACTGGGGGAGCAGGTCAGTAGTGAAGCTACTTAGCATGCACAAGCCAGGCCATAGATTCCATTCCAAGGGTGTGTGGGTGTGTGTTCATATTCATGTGTTCTCTCTGTCTCTCTGTCTCTCTCTCTCTGTCTCTCTCTCTCTCTCTCTCTCTGTCTCTGTCTCTCTCTCTCTCTCTCTCTCTCTCTCTCTCTCTCTCTCTCTCTCACACACACACACACACACACACACACCAAACAAAAGTGACAAAAATCAAATGTGGTAGTTTGAAAAAAATTGGCCACCACAGAGAGTGATACTATTAGGAAATGTGATTTTGTTAGAGTAGGTGTAGCCTTGCTAGAGAAAGTATGTCACTTTGGAAGTAGGCTTCCAGGTCTTATATATTCTTAAGCCACACCCAGCTTTTTAGACCTCTTCCTGTTGCCTGAAGTGAAGATATAGGACACTTGGCTACTTCTCCAGCATCATGTTTGCCAGCACACCACCATATTCCACCATGATGGTAAATAGACTGAAAATATGAAAATATAAGCTACCCCAAGTAAATGTTTCCCTTTAGAAGAATTGTCATAATCGTGGTATCTCTCTATAGCAATGGAAACCCTAACTAAGACACTAAAGCAAGGTAAAACAAAGCAAAACTGAATGTAGCAGCCTGTTGTGCTGGTAATCAAGGGGGAAATGTGCAGAAAAAAGACAGCAGATTTGATGTTTCCAACCTCATTCGATCAGGAAATGCTCTTTGTTTGATTTACTTTTTTGATTTTTTATTTTTGAATAAAGTCTCATTTTTACCCATGTATCCCCTTGTTTAAACTCCCTTTCCCCCTCCCACCCTTCCTAGTCACTCTCTCTTCTCCTCATCACTTTAGCACCTCCCCAGCAAGGGCAGGAGGTCCCAAGGTCCCAAGGAGGCATAGTTCAGAATCCACTACAAGCAACCCGATTTCCTCATCCTAATATCAAGACTGGGTCAGGTGTTCCTCTGGAGGGAATGGGCTCCAAGATGCCTGTCCAAGGTGCTTTGGATCTCAAGCTATTCAGATTGTGGTTGGCAGCTTGGGTGTACTTTGTTTTTTTATTTAAAGTCCACCTGCTTATATTTCTGGGTTTGTGATAGATACCGTGCTCAGGAGGATGTTCTCCAAATTTATCCATTTGCCTGTGAATTTCAGGATATCAGTTTTTCTTACTGCTGAGTAGTACTCGATTGTGTAGATGTATCAGTTACTTAATCTACTCTTCAGTTGAGGGGCATCTAAGTTGTTTCCAGGTTCTTGCTATTACAAATAATAATGCTGCTATGACTATAGTTGAACTAATGCTTTTGGGGTGTGAATGTGCATCTTTAGGGTATACACCCAGAAGTGGTATTGCTGGATCCTTGGAGAGAGTGATTCCCAGTTTTCTGAGAAACCACCATACTGCATTCCAGAGTGGCTTGACAAGCTTACACTCCCACCAACAATGGAGGAGTGTTCCCCTTGATCTGCATCCTCTCCAACATAGACTGTCATCTGTGCCTTTTATCTTAGCCAATCTAACAGGTGTTAGGTGGTATCTCAAAGTTGTTTTGATTTGCATTTCTCTAATGGCTAAAGATGTTGAGCACTTTTTCAAGTGCCTTTTAGCCATTTGTAATTCTTCTGCTGAGAATTTCCTTTTTGATTCTGAACCCCAGTTTTTAATTGTGTTATTTTTTTATATATTAGTAATTTATTTATTTATTTATGAGACAAGATTTTTTTAAGGGTGATAATGCAAATAAGATTGCTACACATATATTTACTTTGTGTTTGTTTTCCTCTGAATTTTTTTTCCATCCCTGTATATCCTTATTCAAGGTCCCTTCCCCCTCTCACCACATCAGAGACTTTGGGCTCTAGTTTCTTAAGTTCTCTCTATATTTTAGAGATCAGTCCTCTGTCACTTGTAGGGTTGGTGAAAAGCTTTACCCATTCTGTAGGTTGTTGCTTTGTCTTCCAGAAGCTTCTCAGTTTCAGGAGGTCCCAGTTATTGATTGTTGTTCTTAGGGTCTGTGCTACTGGTGTTATATTTAGGAAGTGGTCACCAGTGCCAATGTATTGGAGGGTATTTCGCACTTTCTATTCTATCAAGGTCAGTGTAGCTGGGTTTATGTTCAGGCCTTTGATCCATTTGGATCTGAGTTTTGTTCAGGGTGATAGGCTTGGATCTCTGCATTTTTCTACACACTACCATCCTGCTTTGCCAACACCATTTGTTAAAGACACTACCTTTTTCCATTGAATATTTTGTGCCTCTTTGTCAAAGATCAGGTGTTCATAGGTTTTTGGGTTTATGTCGGGATCTTCAAATCAATTCCATTGATCCACAAGTGTGTTTTTATGCCAGTACCAGGCTGTTTTTAGTACTGTAGCTCTATAGTATAATTTGAAGTAGGGGATGCTGCTGTCTCCTGAGGTTCTTTTGTTAAGCAAAACTGTTTGGCAATCCTGACTTTCTTGTTATTCTATATGAAATTGAGTATTGTTCTTTCAAGGTCTGTAAAATATTGTGTTGGGATTTTGATGAGAAGCATGCTGAATCTGTAGATTGTTTGTGGTAGAATTGCCATGTTTACTGTGGTGATCCTACCTATCCAGGAACATTTTCTGATTTCCTTTTCAATTTCTTTCTTCAGTGATTTAAAGTTTTTGTCAAATAGATCTGTTACTTCCTTTGTAATAGTTGTTTTAAGGTATTTAATGCCATTTGCAGCTATTATAAAAGGTGATGATTTCCTTATTTCTTTTTCCAGCCCTTTTATCTTTAGTGTATAGGAGGGCTACTAATTTCTTTGAGTTAAACTTGTATTTTGCTACCTTGCTGAAGGTGTTTATCAGCTGTAAAAGTTCCCTGGTAGAATTTTGTGGGTCACTTATGTATACAATCATATCATGTGCAAATATAGTTTCACTTCTTTTTTCCAATTTGTGTCCCCTTAATCTCATTTTGTTCTATTATTGCTTTAGCTAAAACTTCAAGAACTATATTGAATATATAAGGGGAGAGGGGACAACCTTGTCCTGTTCCTGATTTTAGTGGGATTGCTTTGTGTATTTCTCCATTAAGTTTGATGTTGGCTGTTGGCTTCTTGTAAATTGACTTCATTATATTCAGATATTTTCCTTGTATTCCTGATCGCTCCAGGACTTTTTTTTTTGATCATATAAAGGAGTGTTGAATTTTGTCAAAGGCTTTTTCAGCATCTAAGGATATAATTATGTGTTTTTTTTTCCTTCAGTTTGTGTATATGATGGATGACATTTACAGTTTTCCGTATGTTGAACTATCCCTGCATTTCTGGGATGAAGCCTACTTGATCGTGGTGGATGATATTTTTTATATGTTGTATCCGGTTTGCCAAGATTTTGTTGAGAATTTTTGCATCAATATTCATGAGGGAAATTGGTCTGTAATTCTCTTTCTTTGTTGCGTTTTGAGTGGCTTGGGTATTAGGGTTATTGTGGCCTCATAAAAAGAGTCTGGCAATATTCCTTCAGTTTCTACTCTATGAAATAATTTGAGGAGTATTGGTATTAGTTCTTTAAATATCTGGTAGAATTTTGAATTGAAACCATCTAGACCTGGGCTATTTATACTTTGGAGACTTTTAATGACAGCTTCAATTTCCTTTGTAGTTGTAGGTCTGTTTATGTATTTAATCTGATCTTGATTTAATTTTGATAAGTGGTACCTGTCAAATAAGCTGTTGATTTCTTCTAGGTGTTCTATTTGTTTTAATATTGAGCAATATATTCCCCAGAATAATCATGGAAAGTAGAGTGGTCAAGATTTTTCACTGTAGTAAATTTCCCATCACCAAGATTCATTTCAAAATGAAAACATTGCAATAGTTCAAGTTTACCAATGTGCTATTTTCTGTGATGTTTTAAGCTTCTTGCTATTTGTTTTAAAATATTTTATTTTTCTAGTTTATCCAGTAGCTTAAGTCATACATATATTATTTATTATTCCATCCAGAATTCTCCAGAAATCATAATTTAAAAAAATAAACAAATTTACTTCTTTTATGTTTTATTTGTATGGGTGTTGTGTCTGAATGTATATTTATGCATCAAGTGTATGCAGTACTTTTTTGAGCCCAGAGAGGGTATCAGATCCCCTGAAACTGGAGTTGCAGATGGTTATTATCCGTTCTGAGGCATTCCTGGTCCTCTGCAAGAGCAGTAACTGCTTTTAACCTCTGAGCCATTTTTTTTTTTCATTCTCCAGAATCAATGCTTTTAGTAGGCATTCTGGAAGTTTCCATGCAGAGAACAGTGACACATTTTGAAAAATACCATTTCAAGAGAAAACATCCATGCAAGGAATTCAGCAGTTGAAACAGATGATCAGTGTCCATATATATTGTAATTTTCAGTTATTCTCACTGCATAGTTGGTTGGAATGCTAGCCTTGGTTGGATTATCTTAATTTCCAGGGAACTTTCCGGAGAATCAGAGTTAACATCAAGAAGTCCGTACAGGGAGGCAACAGCAATTTCTTATGATAAACAACTTGATGAATTTATGTTTGTCATTACATTAGCATGCAAAAAGCCCATTGGAAAGCATATAGATTAGACATTAAAGGGACATTTTTCACAGCCCCTATGCTACTCTGCTTAGAGCTGATGATGCACAGACAAAGAAGACAGCTTCCCATTGTCTAAATTTACTTTGCTGTGCCTAGTTTTTCACAGAGTAGGGCTGAGACTTGAGACAATTTCTTCCTGAATATCCTGGAGTCCAGACCAAAGTACCAGTAGTTTGTTTTTTTTGTTTTTTTGTTTTAAATAAATGGACTCTTGAGTGTAACAATTTTCTGTTTTGATTTACTAAGAGACCTTTCTGGAAACTTTTACTTCATTTTATTTTGTTAGATTAATTTGGATAAGCTCAAAATAGTTCAGACTTTCAGAGGCCATGAATGCTTAATAGCATATTGAAAATTTTAAAGCACTCAATTATTTTGCAGAATAATTAACATGTGTCACCAGTATCCATTTTACTCAATGCAGATTTCGTATGTGCATAATTGATGTTTAACAAAATATGGAACATAGGCATTTTCAGTGACATATATTTAACAATTTTATGGATGTCTAATTAGCTTGTCACAATAGTATTCATTTAATTCAATTTAAGGGCTGAAAACTACTTTCAACTTTTATTAGTATGACACTTATTTTCTGGGCTTTATAATCCATGAGAGAAACAAATTAAAGGTCCAAAATAAAAATTGCAAAGATTTTGCTCCACTTATTTCACTCCTATCTCTTTTGTTTTGCAGATGGAATTCATGGGACACAGGACCTTATGTATTTTAGGCAATTGCTCTACACCTGAGCTATAATTATAGTCTCTACCTCTTCATTATTTTAAAAAAGAAATATTACATTTTTATTCTTCTCATCTCTTCATACAAGTGATTTCTATTTTTATAAACCATTTATATTTATTGAAGTTGGACCACAGCTTTGCATGTGTGAGGCTCTGGGTTCAGTCTTCACTACAATATAACTACTAATACTACTACTAATTTATTTATTTATATAATCTTAAGGTAATATTTGCTTAGCCATACACTGAAGTAGGCCCTGAAAAAAGGAATCATTGGTTTAGTATAGCAGCTTCTATAAACAGTCACTGACGTCAACAAGATCTACTGTCATTTATGAAAATGTCAAAATGAAACGACAGAGTGAGCATTATCCTTGTTGTCATTCACAATAGAAAGCACCAGGAAAATCGTAACAAAACTGGACATTGGACAGCATTACATGACAGTACACAGAGTTCACCAAATGATTACATGATTGAATAAGACATTCTTTCAAAGAAATTGATAAATACTACAATGGAAGAAAAGTGGTTCAGAAGCATGCTGGAGATATAGTTTAGTTGGTATGGAAACTGTCTAGTTTGATTGCCAGCACTGCATCAAGTGAGCATGGTGATACATAACTGTAATCCTAGCACTTGGGAGGTGGGGGCAGGGAGATCAGGAGTTCAAAGTCATTGTCATTATCATAAGTGAGTTTTCAGGGCAGTCTGTTCTACATAAAATCTGGTCTCAAAATAAGGCCTGGGAAGATAACTCTTCAGTTAAGAGCATGAAATGCTCTTCCAGTGGACTCAAGTTGATTCTCTGTGCCCACATTAGGCTGCTCACAATTATCCATAACATCACCTTCTATGGATACAGCGCCCTCTTCTGACCTCTACAGTCCCTACAGTCATGTGCACAAACTCAAACATAGTTGCATGTACACATGCATCCCCACATGTCATCAATGTATCTTTTTTAAAACAGAGGATGAAAGAAAGCATCCAGAAACAAAGCATAACAATAATTCAGGTGAAGAGAAAGAATAAATTGTTTAAAATGGGAATAACTATGCTGAAGGTGTGGCAGAATCTTGGTGTAGTATATTTGAGGCCCTGGGTTTCATTTCTAGCATGTGCAAATACAAAATAAATTAAAATTAAATGACAAAATATGCTTATCTAAATAACTGTTTTGAAGAGAAGAAGTTATATATATACTACATAAACTACATACAAAGGTATATGCTTGATTAAAATAAGTTATGAAACAACTAGAAGAAAATATTGATGAATAGATAGATCTAGACTTGGGTGGAAAGGACATATCAAGAATAATATAAAACTCGGAAGCTACAAAGAAAAAGCCAAGTAGAATTGACCAAATAGTGATTTTAAATAGTAGAGAAATGTACACATAGTTATAAGACAACAATTAGAATGAAATATTTGTGGCCAATAGTGAAAGACAATTTAATAATAAATCAATAATAAAGATCTTATACAATTTATAATAGAAAAAGTAATCTAATAAAATTATGGCTAAGTATATCAAAGAGAACATAGAGGAAAATAATAGAAGTGGCTAATGAAGTTCTGAAAGACACTCATTGTCTATAGATATGAAGTAAAAATACTGACATATCACTTCCCCACTCCCAGGGTAGAAGTACAAGTTGATATTACTGTGTTTTAAGAATCATGAGAGGCTTTCACAATTTAAATGCCTATGCCACATTACTCTCCAAAAACTAGTTCTTAAACAACTACTGGAAAGAGACATGCAACTTAGGATGTGCATTGTAAGATTTTATCAGTTATGGATATGTATGTGTCCACACACACACACACACACACACACACACACACACGAACAAGAGGAATCATTCAGAATATGAACATTTAATTTCATTCTAAATTCACTGGAAAGCTTGAAGGAAAAGACTCTCTCAAAATTATCCAAGAAATGAAACAAAAAAGAAAAGTGTGGGAATATGTATGAAAGAATAAAAATGACACAGTCATTTCAAAAGATCCAATATACAGTCCAGAAGAAATTCTAAAATAGAAAGAAAAAGAACGAGCAATAGGAGGTTAACAGGTTTTTTTTTTTTTTTAATGACTCTAAAATGTCTGAGCAGAATGACCTGAAAATCAAACTTGGGAGCCCTGAGAATAAGAACAAAAGCACCTTCACACCTGGATGGTTCACAATGAACTTTTAATTCTCCATGGATAAAGAAATTATCTCCAAAGGTATAGAAAGAAAAAGATAAGTAAATTACCCTTAAAGGTATATATAGAAAAGATACATCAAGGAGAGAGGAGAGAGAACTCGAGCATTATGTGACTATAGGTCCTGGATGATCAAATAAAATATAGCTTGCTTAGAAGCTTCTTGAAAGTCAGGCAAAGAGGTCAATGTCTGTAATCATAGCACACTGGAGCCTGAGTTTGGAAAAATTGGAGTTTGAGTCCAGCTTGGGATACAGACTATAGACCTTGTTTCAAGAGTTTGAAAAGAAAATATACAAGCAAACAAAGCAACTTCCACAGAACAATCTTATTTAACCTATAAATCTATGTGAAGTAACAGGGCAGAATAGACATTTCTAGATATGTAGTGATTTGGAAGGCTTACTTTACTATTGATACATCTTTTTAAAGGATATGCTCCAGAAAAAGATAAAGAGAGCATGGAAGTAAGGAAACAAAGGAGCCAGTAGAGAAGAGCAAAGCAGTTTTACAGGATGTCAGTTTTGACCTAGGATGTCATCAGCTCAGCTTAGACCAGGAAGGATGGAGGACTAAGTGCATGGGATAGATGATGGTTTCAAAGATTGGAGTCCACATCTGAGAAGGACAGCTCATTTCAAACAGATGATGGGGAGGGAATGAAAAGGAGAAACTATTCGCAAAACAAGCAAACAAATGAAATTCCCCTTTACATTGGTAAAAACAAGAAGAGCCATCATAAACCATACCACACAATGAATAATGCTTTCCATATATTTAAAACACTATCCAGTGAGCATTTAGTGTTTAGTATCAATGTACAGGGAAGGTCAAATAAACTTGGTGAGAGTTACAGCATGATGGCAAATATTTTCAATCTTTTTATTACTAAAGTCAAAATATGGAAATTAAAAATTGTAAAGTGAAGGGGTGAAGGTATTTTGTCATTGTACAAAGTGTTATTACTAGAATTAAAATATGTTGTTCTCCAAGAAGAAGAAAAGAAAGAAAACTGCAATCTGTTATTTTAAATTACACAGTAATTGGCGAGTACAGAAGCACACCAGGAAGGAGCAAGGTTATCTTTTCCTGACCCAATCAAGTGAATAGCTGCCAACACTTGGATAAACAAAGACAAGGTGATGAAAGAAAAGTATAATGGATTTAATTCATGAAAGTTGTATGTGACATGGGAATGTTCAGAAAAGAAGACCCCAAAGACTCAGGAAGAGCTTTCTGTTTCTATGCTCATGTTGGATGAAGTAATAGACTACCATCAGCCATGTAAGTACATAAAAAAAGCTTTGGGCCAAATGATGATGGAGTACCTGGGAAAACCTATCACAGTTTACTCAGACTCCTTTTGACTTCAGCATAGCATTCTTCTCTGGTATGGCACAACTTATCTCTGGAATGAAGGTCTTCACAGGGAATTTCAAAAGTTACTTCCTGCATAGAATTTCACATGCAAAAGCAGCTCCAACCACCCCAGCTTGAAAACTTGGCATTACTGAATCATTAACTCACTGAGTTGTTTTGGGGTACTAAAGATAGTTGTTTCATTGATTGAAGTATACATTTTTTCTGTGCTGTCTGGATATTATGAACTATGTAGCAATTTGACTTTTAATTCACCCTTTAGCATATAACCATTTTGATTTATATTGACCTGATGTGGTGGGAGGGGGGAGGGACCTTGAATAAGGGTATACAAGGATAGAAAGTGTGCCTTCTTTGTTTATAAAAATAAAATAAAATAAATTCCTGATGACATTAAAGGAAAGATACTACATTGTTCTTTAAAATTATAGGTAACTTAACTTTTACTTTCTAACTTTTTCTAGTGGTAGCATTGTTTTTAATGAAAGAAAAAGTACAAACAAACAAACAAAAAACAAGCAAACAAACAAAAAAAAGAAACCCCAGGATATTAGTGTTGCTGGGACCATAGAAACTTCTATTTTAAAAAGCTGTAGGAATGGACTAGAGACAACATAGAAGAAAGGTTATGTGTGGCAGAGCTGGAGGAGAAGGCTAATAAGCCCTCTGGAGCCCAGCCAATTTTATCATGAGTTCCAGATGCTACATATGGAGCAGTAGAACTTATTGTTTTTCTTACTGAATTTTGATCTTACTTTGGTCTGATCATTCCTGGCTATGGCCTAATTCTTCCCTGTTGAAATGTAAATATTTACTCTGTGACAGTGTATATTAAATGTGTACAGGTTATTTTTTATACTACAGAAGAATGAATTAAGAGATTACCTTGAATCGTGGAAGAGATTTGGGTTTGAACTTCTAAATATTGGAATTATTAAAGAGTATGGAGAATCTTGGAAAAAAACTTCCAGAGAAGATGGAAATAATCATACACTTAAAATGAACGCCATTATATATATTTGAAACAGGTTCTCACTATGTAACTCTGACTGACCTGGATTTCAATATGTAGACCAGGCTAGCCTCAAATTCATAGAGATGGCCCTTGCCTTTACCTCCAAAGGTGTGTGCACCACCACACCAGAATCATGTATTTTCTATAATTCTTCCTACTCCTGTCTCTTCAAGTCTTTTTTTCCTGCTGTCTAGTTTTAGAATCTGTCCACACTCCTTTCCTCATATCTACACACATGTTTGCATTAGAAGTTCATATCCACATAAAAGGAAGGAAGGGGAGGGAGAGAGGGAGAGAGGGAGGGAGGGAGGAAGGGAGGGAGGGAGGGA
>PVIH01028466.1:0-15135 GCA_004025045.1 Sigmodon hispidus | reverse complement strand
GGGTGCCTGGGTGCCTGGGTGCCTGGGTGCCTGGGGTGCCGGGGTGCCGGGGTGCCAGGGTGCCTGGGGTGTGGATAGGTAGAGAAGGGAGGTGAGAAAGAGGGAGAAGTGGAAGCTGGCCCAACCCTACCGGAGCCAGATCTACCTGCTCTCTGACGGGCTTTCTGAAGAATTCCTGTGAGTGCTGACCTCATAAGCTCTTACCAGGAAATACTGAAACAGAGCACACACACACACACACACACCCCTGGGTGATGCCCCCAGTCGGCCCCTCAGTGAGATGGGAAGCCCCGGTTGCTGTGAGCCCCTTAGCCATATTCCTTTGTCTGCCTCAAGTGGGCAGTGAAAGAGACACCAAGGTTACCAGAAAGGAAGTATCAACTGCTCCTGAGGCCCTCCTTGGAATGAAGAAGAACATGGCATGCTCCAAGGTCCCCCTCAGGAGCAAGAGGAGACGTCACCTCATTCCAGTGTCCTGGAGAAATCATTGGGAGCCTTGGTCTGTGAAACCACAGGAAACTTTTCAGAATTGTCTAGTGTTGGTCAACATGTTTCGTGTCGCTGTTGTGACTCAGGACTTGTTTGATCTCTGTTCCTCCACCTTTGTCCCAGACCCTCAGTAAGGATGACAGACACTGGGGCTTCCCTCTTACAAACATCATGGTCTTTCTTTAAATGGTACAAAAGAAGCTGAAAGTGGACAGAACCCCTTTAGAGACCAGATCCTAAGTTCTGTCACCCATGAACTGACAGCCAGCCGACAGTAGACCAGTTAGTTGCCCAAGGCTTGGGGCTGCTCGTAGTGTAGTGCCGTGGTGCCCAAACAGTCACCAGCTTGGTTAGCATAGCATCTCCACTGTATTTGAAAGCTCAGCCCTGGTGGCAAAACTCCAAGATTTCAGCAGGATGGAAGTTTCTGAAGCCCCCGCTGGGAGCTGCTGAACCTCACCCACTGCACTGGGCCTCCACTTGGCAGCTGGCTTCTTTTTCAGATTTGTATTGTTTCTAATTGAGGGGGATACTCTGACACCTTTATTATGTGTACAGTATTCTGCCTGCAGGCCAGAAGAGGGTACCAGATCTAATTATAGATGGTTGTGAGCCACCATGTGGGTGCTGGGAATTGAACTCAGGACCTCTGGAAGAGCAGCCAGTGCTCTAAACCTCTGAGATCTCTCCAGCCCTGTCTTAAAAGAGAGAGAGGGAGGGTGGAGGGAGGAAAGAAATTTGGAGCAGAGAGATGGCTAGAGACCTGTTTTTAATACCATCTCCCTTCCTAGCCTGCTCTTCAAAGGGGACATCTGATTCTCATTATTCAGCCATAAATATCAATGAAGTCAACATTAGCTCCAAACAGAAAGTTGTAAACAGCTTGGGACCCTGCAAGGAAAACACGCTGTTTGTCAAGGTCTCTCATGTCCAAGAGGCGAGGGCTGCTCACCAGGGCCTTTCAGAAGCCTGGGAACTTTGATCTGCTGAGTCCTTTCACCTTTAAAGCTGCCTAAGCCCTAAACCCTGCTTTGTAAATGAAGCAACCTTAGGCGTTAAGTACCTCTGTCCCTTCCCAATGGGAGCAGTCAGGACTTCACACCCCAGAAGTAATCCCTGGCTTTGTTGCAGGAACAAAGTCACCTTCTAAACAGAATGTAAATTTTAAAATTTATATTTAGCGATCACTCCCTTCATCTCTCTGTATTAGTGGGAAGTTAAAAATGAGAGCACTCATAAAGAAAGCAGGTTCTGGTTGTAACTATGTGGAGAAGTTAGCCCCACAGGGACAGCAGAGACATTTGCATGTAGGGAAAGATATTGAGCATTGCTAATTCATGGTAGGCCATGCACATGGCATTCCCATGGCCAACCTGGCGTGAGTCACCAGCTTCCATTCTAGAAGGCATTCCTGCTGCTGCTCATCGATAACCAGGGCATGAATGATGGACCCAAAATGCCAAGAGACTCTTTTCCTTTTGAAACTCATTTACTCAATTGAACCATAATGCTCTTGCAAATCTGTGGTGTACCAAGCAGATCCCATAGGAGTATTCTTCTGAGGAGTTGATGATTCAGGGCTTTGAGTATGCTGAGAACAAGGAAGTCATGTGGTTTGCTATCTCTTGAATGTCTCCAAGGTATCCACTACCTTATTGCTGGTGTTTGCTCTGTTCGGGGACTTTGGCATCTTTGGTCAGTGGGTAGTCTCACACAGAGACCCCCCCCCCGACCTTAGCAAAGGCTGGTGGTGGTATTCCATCAATGGTCTCTGGTCTGGAGATGTGTATGTGTAGAGCAGTTCTTAGCTGTGAGTTGTGACACCTTTGGGAGGTCCATATCAGATATCCTGCATATCAGATATTTACATTACAATTCATAACAGTAGCAAAATTGCAGTTCAAAATAATGTTATAGTTGGGGTCACAACAACGAGAGGAACTGTATTAAAGGGTCAATAGCTGTAATGATTTTAAAAAGAAAAGAAAGAGAGAAAGGAAGGAAGGGAAGGCAATGTGGGTACCTTTCAGGCCTTGCCAAGTTTTACCACTAAGCAAACACCACAGAAAACAAACGGAGTTGTGCAAGAGGTTTATTGGGGGAAGGGGAGAGTGAATGAGCCTTAGGCTGTGTTGAAGTAGGAACACAACAGAAGCAGCAGACAGACAGACAGACAGACACAGAGAATGAGGAAGAACACAGTCAATCGAGTTAAGAGGACGAGCTTTGACTGGCAGATGCTTTTAAGGGGTGCAATGTCTAAGGTAACCTGGGAAGGGCTGGAGACAGGTGATGATGACGTAACTACCTTGGCAGAACTGCCTCAGCAGCGGAGGGAGGCCACTGCTGTGGCTGGAGCTAGCAGCAGCCTTAGGAAGGTTGAGAATCATGGCACTAGAGGCTCCTTTGTCTTCCCCAAAGGAGTTCATTTTACCATTTACTTACATTTAGTGTGTGCTAGTTCTAAAAGGATTCCTTCCTCTGCAGTTATTGGCAACACCTCATCTGGTGAATTCCAACAAAGCCTCCAGACAGGTACTGTCAACTCCAGCAGTGCTTAGCATACGGTGCAGACACCTTATATCGGCAGCCAGTAGATGTGCCTAAGATCTTTGATCTGATTACCCGAGTCCCGAAGTTCCTCTCACCTTCTTAGAGATGGCTTTAGATGGAGGCAGCCTTTGCATCCCTCCGCCTCCTGCTGAAGGGCAGGGAGGTGGGCGGGCAGCGAAGGCTTTCTAACTCCCTCTCAAGGAAAGTTAGGAGTTCTGGTGTTTGATGACCAGTATTTAAGGCATGGTGTGAATTGGGGTGGAAACATTAGATGATGTCTTCACTTAATCTTACTTCTGCTACTGTAGCTCGTGGCAGTAGGGCAGGTGGACAGAGGCTTCAGGGGAGGAATCTACTGACAGATGTTAGAGGGCTTTAAAACACGTTAAGGGAACAACAACAACATCCAGCTACTGAGCAGTGTTTACAGGCATTTTGCTTCTCTTCCTCTCTTTGAAGTGAGCTTTAGGTATCCCAGGGAGGTCTCTTATCACTAAAAACAGAAAACAAGCCAACACTAACAATCTGAAATCAAAAGTGAGTGTGGGAAAGCTGCTGGGGAAATAAAAGCAAAGGGACCCTTTCTGGAAGGCTGAGTGAGGACAGCTCTATCAGCCAGGATCCTCTGGTCAACAGAAGGATTAAGTTATTAGCCTATTCTTCTTGACAAAACACTGGGAGACATCCATATCTACCTTGAGCCTCCTTCCTACCCCCTCCACCTTCCTTGCCTAAAATGGCAGAAGAAACAGTTTCATTTTTCTGACTCTACTTTTAAGTGGTTGGTTTGTTTTGTGAGGAGGCGGTGTTGTAAAGTAAGTGGATTTGCTTTCAGCAGCAGTTAAGCCTCGCTGTTTCAGTGGCATTCTTTTGGGGGTGGTATTTGAAGTCACCCTCAGATAAGTATTCATATGTATAATATAGACAAGACCGAGGTTTTTTGGGTTTTTTTCATCCAAACTCTCTGAGGGCATACCAGAACCAAAGGCTGCAGGCTGGTGGATTAGTGACGCCAGTTCATAGCAGATCACCTGGGGGACCCTGGGTACATGAATGAGTTGAAGTGGGTAATTTAGGTTAGATCACTGCAGGTACAAATACAAGATGTGGGTCATCCGTAGAATTGTGTTCCCCTCCAGTGAGGGAGCACTGGAAGTTGATGATGAAGAAGGAACAGCCCTGGGTTTTGGAAGAGACACAGCATTCAGGAACGGAGGGCTTTGAGGTTGACGTGGATTTCAGTTTGGCTTTGCCCAGCACCTATTATTTGGAGGTGCCTTAACAATGATAGCAAGTCTTGTATCCATTAGAAGGGGAAAAAATAGCCAGAAAAAATAGAAGGTTTTTGAATATTAAGATGTTGATTTATATATCTAGGTGTTTCTGACTGAATGTAAAAATCTGGAGCTAGAGGTGCCAGAAGCTGTAATCTCAGCTGTACCCCTGACCCACTCTGAGGAAGGAGAACCATAAGTTCAAGACCAGTATGGGCTGCAGAGTCAGTCCGAGGCCAGCCTGGACAACTTAGGCTCCTTCTCAAAATATAAGATAAGAAGGCAAAGGAGAATTTTAGAAATGGACAACAAAGCTACAGCTCACCCCCTGTAGAAGGGAGGAGGAGGTAGGGTTCACAGCCAGGGCAGGTGGGAAACAGAGCAGAGGTCACATGGCAAATTATGACTTCAGTCGAAGACTTTCCATATGTCCAACACTTGTAGAATACTGCCAAGTAACAGGGGTCTCAAGGGTCAAGCATCAAAGAAGTCTGTCTTTGAGTCCCAGAAGTTTAGTGACAGATTAATTTGACTTTGAAATGGTTTGGTTATCAAAGCAGGTGTGAGCAGAACTCTGCAAACTTCTACAAATAATTCCCGGTCACTTAGGGCTAGAGAGCATCCATGGCATCGAATGGGGTTAGACAAAAGTGTTGAAACCCCTGAAGCCCTTAGCCCGACAGTATGGTGCAGATACAGGAGGTAAAGGCTTCCCAGAGCCTTTGACTCTCCTGGGAGCTGTAACCCCTGTCAGGGAGACTGGGCAGGAAGCCGCTGAAGTGGGCCAGGCAACCGGGAGGCTGGCCTCGGTCTTGCTTGCTTGTTTTATTTTTCATAGATTAAGCCCAGAGCCCTGTGCGTACCAGGTGAGCACCGTCCACTGACCACATGCCCAGCCTTGTCTCTAATTTTATTTTTGAGGCTGAGATTCACTAAGTTGTGTGGGCCTTGAACTCACTCTGGGATCCAACTAGGTCTTGAATTTATGATCCTCCTGTGTTCACCGTCAGAGTAGCTGGGATGACAGACCTGTGCTGCTGGGCCAGGCTCAGGAAACTTTTCTTTCTGCAGTATCTCTGTCCCAAAGAGAGCTCAAGGGGCCCTTCCCTGTGTGTGCTTGGTCTTCAGCTATGCTATCTACATGGGCAGTACAAGAGCCACCCCCAGGGCTTTGGTAACTGGGAATACAGAACGTACCCCTGACCCACTCTTGGAACAAATGGCAGAGATAACCCAATGCTTCAGTGAGTTGTGTACCCCAGACACTTGTTAATAAGCACAGGCTTGTTATTATGTCACTGAAGGCATGCCACCTTCCTACCTCTCCTGTGCATCCATCTAGGGAGCTGAGGTGGGGCTCTTGTAGAATTGTCCCAATGAGGATATATTCAGGGCATAGGCTTGGAGGCCCATGACTATAATTCTAGCACAGGAGGCTAGAATTACAGGTTTGAGGCCAGCCTGGGTTCACAGTAAGACACTTTGTTTCTGTTTTTAGACTGCTTTCAGTTAGCACACATTTTGTTCTGCTCCTGACCTGAGGGTGTTTCTGTTACTTCCACATTCTTCGAACACACTTATGATAGGGATAAAAAAGGACTTCAGTTCTTCCACGCATGGGCCTGGGGAATCTGGGGACAAAGGCCAAATCCTGCCTCCCTTCCTACCTCTGTAGGGGGCACAGTCACAGTTCTTCCTGACTGTAAAGTGGAGACAGATGTCACCGAGCTTTTGGGTAGATTAGTTCAGGGAAGGCTGTCACACAGCGAACAGTGGCTAACAAATACCAGCTACTGTTGAGCCTAATTGTGAACTTCAGACCAATGAGAGACTTTGTCTCAAAGAAGGCTGACAGTATTTCTGAAGATGATGACTAAGGTTATCCTCTGGCTTTCATATGCATACATTTACAAGTAGATTACCCCTCCCCACATGTACACATTCACATGTGCGTTACCCCCCCACATGAACACATCCATATGTGCATTACCCCCTACATGAACACATCCACATGTGCATTACTCCTTCACACACATGAACACATCCACATGTGCATTACCCCCCACACAATGAACACATCCACATGTGCATTACTCCTTCACACACATGAACACATCCACATGTGCATTACTCTTTCACACACATGAACACATTCACATGTGCATTACCCCCCACACAATGAACACATCCACATGTGCATTACTCTTTCACACATATGAACACATCCACATGTGCATTACTCCTTCACACACATGAACACATCCACATGTGCATTACTCCTTCACACACATGAACACATCCACATGTGCATTACTGTGTTCAACTTTTTTTTTTCAACTTTATTTATCTATTTATTTGCCTTGGTGTTTGCCTGGAACTGGAACTACAGACAGTTTTTAGCTGCCATGTGGGTGCTGGGAATGGAACCCAGGTCCTCTGGAAGAGCAGACGGTGCTCTTAACCGCTGAGCCATCTCTCTAGCCCCCTGTGTTCAACTTTTTAAAGGGGGCCTGCATTTTGCTTGTACGACATTTATATTTAGGCTAGGAAATGGGTCTGGAAACTGGACATGTTTTGAGTGATGTTAGGTGATGTGGATTATTTCTCATTGGGACTCATTGTTACTGGAAAATTATTACTCTAATCACAACTAAAGGAAAGTGCAGGTACATGGCAGGTGCTTGAGAGAAGTCCCAAGATAATGAGTCCGATACACCTCCTCCGAGGCGTCCTGTGAGTTCTTACTACCTCCACCCAGCTATTGGAGCAGCACAGAGAATGAGCTCCTAGCCTTCAGCAGGCCCTGCCTTTCACAGGGAGTCTGACCACACTGCCTTGAGCTGGCCTTTGAGGTCCCTGCTTCCGGCATACGTTACCCAGAACCCCTGTGTGTACAAGTTTTTCCAGGCACAAGGTACAGCATACTAAAACCAATTGTATCAGAAAGGAAAAGGGCTTGTACCTATTTTAGCTCTACAAATTCTACTCTCCAGGAAGTAGCTACACAGACAAGAAGGAGACTCTCATGAGGCCTTTGTTTTCTCTTTAGAATGTCCCAGAACATGCCAAGCAGAAATGAAGCGACTCTGATCTTAGTCCAACTTCTCTTCCCCTACCCCGTGCCCAGCCCCCTCCTGTCTTCACAGGGGCTCATCACTCTCCTTACCACAGGGACTTTGGGTAGGCTTACCCCATGAAATAAACTGTTTGCTGACAAATAATTGATACCTCTTTCTTTACTCCAAGTATTTATGCCTCTGTGTACTGTTCCTCTGATGATAACTAGAAAGGTAGGCATAATGTAAGGAAAACAACCAACATCTCATCCAAAATTTATTCCTGAAGGAAAAGTTAGGGTTGAGCATGAGAGACCACAGCAAAGGAACCATCTGTGGACTGAGGAACAAGTAGGGGAGGGGCTCTCTGAGGAGGCAAGTTTAAGTTAATTGAGGAAGGAGCCAGCAGAGGAAAATGGTGTTGAGATCGAGTCAAGGCAATGGAGCAGCCAGGATGAAAGCCTGAAGCAGGGATACAGGCTTGTTCTGTAAGTGAGAGAAGGGGATGAGGGAAGCCGTAGAAGGCAGGGACCTGATCCTGAGGAGCCAGCAGCTGGGATTTTACACTACATCAGCCCTATCTGCAAAAGAAGCACATTGACAAGGAGCCAGGTTCTCTAAGAGTTTCTTTTGAAATAACTCTTCAGTGCTAAATGAATCTGAGGGCCGTAGAGGTGAGAGAGGAGCCCATGGAGGGCAAAGGCGGGCACTGACATGGGGAACTGGAGCTGGGATGCTGGGCCTGCCATGGAACTGGGCAGAAATGGGCAGCTTCATGATACACTCCAAGTTCAAGTCCAAGGTTCTTTAAGGAAGAGGAAGGACCAAGAAAGCCACCAAGGCACTAGTTTCTATCAGGCCTTTCC
This sequence comes from Sigmodon hispidus, assembly GCA_004025045.1. Taxonomy (NCBI): domain Eukaryota; kingdom Metazoa; phylum Chordata; class Mammalia; order Rodentia; family Cricetidae; genus Sigmodon; species Sigmodon hispidus. The sequence goes on along the minus strand of PVIH01028466.1, from coordinate 6,897 downwards.
TTCAAGTGTGTGCCTTCTTCCTATACCACACTGCCAGTCTCCCTCTGTAGCTGGCTGAGTTTTCCTGGAAGTCTGGGTGCCTGGGCCAGGCTATAGTCTGAAGAATACAGTCAGGAGTCTGACAGGCCACTTGATGTTTATTTTGCAGCCCACCAGGACCTCCTCTGAAAGCATTTATTCTAGACCAGGCTCCAGCATCCCTGGCTCACCAGGCCATACCATCTATGTAAGTATCCCTCCCAGAAGGGATGTTTTGGGAGCAGGTGGCTTTGAGGATTGGAACAGCGTGACAGAGTCCAAGAATGGATGATGACCTATAGGGATCTCTGATCCTGTTAGAAGATCCCGATTTCCCTTTGTCCCTCAGCATCTCAGTCATGCTTCCTTTGATAATTCAATCTATGACCATCATGTGCAAAGATGACCTAAAAGGGCACTCACATTGTGCAGGGCTTAGAGATTGTTATACCTAACATGTGTATAGGTATTTGGAGATTAACTGCAGATTTTATAATGCTGCTTTGCATGTTCTTAAATTCTTCCTCAAAGATTTTACATACTTAGTTTATTCCATATGTAGCCAGTTGTATTTATCATTCTTAAAGGATTTATTGATCATCTATTTGAGATTTTCCCCCTTCTCTGTAATAAACTCAGGAAACTATTCTAAAAGTTAACATATTTCCCTATTCATTATATTCTTCACATTTATTTTCTTAAGCCTTTGATGATTTTTTTATTTTTAAGTGTGATTAATAAAGACATCGGGGGCAGCTTCCTAGAGGGTATGACATCACTCAGCAAGGCATTTTAGTTTGGTTTAAGAGTCACATTTTAAATGAAGCATAAAGAAAGTAGAGGATAATTTCTCAACAAGCTGAAATAGAGGATTAATTTTTCTCTCTGTTTAATTCTGCCAGGCAAAAGTAGACAATGAAATATTGGATTACAAGGATTTAGCAGCCATTCCCAAGGTCAAGGCAATTTATGACATTGAGCGTCCAGACCTCATTACCTATGAGCCGTTCTACACTTCAGGCTATGAAGACAAGCAGGAGAGACAGAGCCTTGGAGAGGTAATGGATTCCCAGGAGCTGCAGACAGCACGGCCACCCATCCGCTCTTTTCAATCACCTATGTAAGAACTGCTAAGCTAAGTCAGACTTCTATCTACCTCCCGAAGGGTCCTGTACCTGGTGCTTTGAGGTACTCATACCTATCCTGTGACCTTGTATAGAGAGTCTTTCTCTGCCTCTCCAGCCAGCTCCTGAATAACAACACAGAGACTTATTTATTATAAATGCTTTGCCTTTAGCTTGTTTTTTAACTAGCTCTTATAACTTAAATTAACCCATATTTTTATTAGTCTACGTTCTACCACATGACTTTTACCTCTATCCCATTCTGTGTGTCCAACTCATTCCTCGGGTCTCTCATTGTCGTGTTTCCCCCGCCCCCCCCTTCCCGATTCATCTCCTACTTCCTCTCTCCCTGCTCTTTATTAAACCAATCACAGCAATGTATCTTCATATAGCATACAAATATCCCACAACACCCTTGTCTGGCTATTAGCCAATTGCATGTTAAAACAACTGAGTTAGTTGTGGGACAATGGAGCCGTGTGCTGGGGGGGGGACCTGAGGTTGTGGGGTGGGAAAATAGTGGAGAGAGTCTGGAGGAGGGGCGCTGTTAAGGGAAGGAAGGTTTTAGGGTATCTTGGCCTTGGGATAAGCTGGAAGAATATTTCTAGGGATCATGAGAAGTGAGACCACACCCTTAAACTTTAATAGATTCAATTTCCAGCATCTTTATGGGGAGGGCAACTGGGATAGCTGGGGTTCCTAGAATCAAATACCGGAGGTCAGCCTCAGATATCATCACAGGCTGGCTTTAACTTTGTCATGTGACAGCCATTGTGATCCCAGTTTCTCAGTAGGAAAGCAGAATTATGGTAGACAGCTCCTCAGAGGTGTTTCTAAGGGTTTAAGAAACTGAAGAGTGTTGGGCCCAGGGGCAGACTGCCACATGCTCAGCACATGCTCAGTCTGGCAGTGATCACCACTATGGCTGTCTTCTAAGGCATATTACTGCCCTTCTTCTGGACCAGAGCCTCTTAGCATAAAGGGATCTGCCCTCCCGGGGTGGGACCCTCTGCCTTTGGCCCCTTTAATTTATTTTAATTTTTCCTTTATTTATTTTTATTGTTATTATTACAGCTTGAACAGACTGACAGATAGATGCTTTCCCACAGCATGACACTCATGACCCTCCTCTATTTTATTTATTATTTAAATTGGAGTCATCTGTAGCCTGATTCAGAGAGATATTATTACCAAGCAGTGGACTAACTCTGGCCCTTCAGCCAAGGTTAAACAAATCATAGTCTATAGCGTCCCACTGTGCTTCTAGATTTACACGATATGAACTAAAGGCCTGAGGTGCATGCATTAGCCTAATGCTTGGGACACTGAACAGGAGAATCATGTAAAATCCTGTCCAACACTGCTCCCCAAAAGGTATGATAATGTAGTAACTGGATTTAATTTATTACAAGCTATATTAGTATTTTCAGTTTTATAATAATTTTATGTATTGTAATAATGTGTATTTTTTTATTTGCTTATTTCTAATGTGGATTTTAATCTAAAGCATGGCCTGCATTAAGGTTCCCAGTCTGGCAAGAAAGGACATGCATTCTTACATAGTGCCACCTGGTGGTTCACTTGCTGTACTGCGTCTGCAGCCAGTGATTGGCCTGGGCTCTTAGCCCCATTGGATCGATCTCAGAATCTCACAGAATATTGGCCTTCCAGTCAATGGTCAGGGATTTTCTCAAGTTCAAAACATACACCCAATAAGAACTTGGTTGCTTTTTAAAAAATGATGTTAAGGGTGCATGAGTGCTATACACACATTCGCAAGCCTGTGGGGGTGATGTGTGTGTGTGTGTTGTTGTTGTTGTTGTTGTTTTGTGTTATATTTTCTCAATAGCTCCCTCTGGAGCAGCAAAATACCAAGCAGAAATTTGGCTTTGAAGTGAAGTTTGGACGTTTAAGACCTGGCTGTGGCACCTACTAACTCAGACCTTTGGAAAGGAAATTTGGCAGGTTTTCCTTAAGGGATGAGGTCTTTAGATTAGACCAATATTGATAGCTGAAAAAAAAATGCTTAACATCTCACCAGTTCTCACAATCCACTCTTGTTATATGCTAACCTACATTGGTGGCCTGTGGCTTTTTACTTTTTTTACATAGAAGATACTCCTTTGGGACAGAAATCAGATACATTAATAAACTCCCTTTAGATGCATGGATCTCACCACTGAATAATGAACAGTACAATCTATTCTATTATTTACTTCATTTGTTATTACACTTATTTTGTAAATTCATGCATTATCCTAAAGACCCAGAAGGGATGAGGAGGTATCTCAGTTGGTGAAGTGCTTGTCACAAAACATGAAGACTGGGTTTGATTCTCGGAACTCACATGAAAATGCTAAGGTTGGCAGCGTGTGCCTCTTATCCTAGAGCTGGGAGATAGACATGAGGTCCTGAGGTCTGCTTTCTGGCAAATGTGAGTAGATTAGTCTGCAGGTCCAGTGAGAGAACTGTCACAAAAAATAATGCAATTAAAGAAGACAGTTGACATTGACCTCTAGCCTACACACACTCACACACACAGTGAACTTAAAAATTGACATAATTATTAGCATATTTCAAAGGTACATGAGTCATAAGTAGGTGGGTCAAGGATCCCCCATTGGTAAGTTTATTCGTAGCTTCTGCTCCCTAAGAGTTCCATCCTTACCCATCAAAGCTTTGAGCCCTCGAGATAGGATATAGCTCCCAAGGAAGTCTGGGGAATAAGGTAGCCTGTCAACTCACTAATGATATGCGGGAAGAACATAGTCTAAGAGTAAGAGGCTCTCCACTCCACCCTTGCTCAAGATGAGTTCTATGAAATTCTGTTTATAGTTAGTTGAAGGCCTTTTGTACTTCAATTGTGAAGATGTCACTCACTCCAAAAGTAGTTCTTGATATTACCTGCCCTTGTCACTGGGAACACTTGATTACAAACAGAGTTGAGCTGGAACAGTCAGCAAACAAGCAGGCATACGGTGGAATGTTCAGGAAGGTGGTTCAGTGAAGGTGAGTGGTTCAGTGAAGGTGAGTGTGAACGGGATCACAGACAGGGAGGAAGTGAGAAGGTGAGTGTGACCAGGGATCATAGAAAAGTAGTTCAGTAAAGGAAAGTGTGAACGAGGATCACAGGAGATGAGATGAGCAGGGAATCACAGGAAGTCAGTATGATGAAGAAAAGCATCAACAGGGGATCACAGGAGGTGTGAGATGAGTTGAGCCCAGACCTTTCTGGAGCTGAGTGAGCTCTGAAGTGCTAGTGGCAGAAGAGATGCCTGTCACCCCAATGCAAAGCTGTCCTGGAGTGACAGCTTCATCTGCCTATCAACCTAGAATGACAAACGCTAGAGAGTATGTGAGGTGAGGGGTCAGCACATGCTGACCAGACTCTCTCACTGTAATTGCTGTGGTTCTAGATTAGTTAAAAGCCATATTAACAGAATCCTATGTTTCTTTGGCTGTCCTAACACAAAGAAATACTTTATACACAAGTAAATATGTAAGGGAGATAAATAGTTGCAGCTGGTTCTATAACACATTCATTAACACCATGGTCCTTGGGTTGAACATTCCTGCCTCTCCTGGGACTTTGCTGGAATTTCCCATCAGCCTCATTGTCCACCTAAACCAGCAGCAGATGCTACCCTGTGTTTGTAGCAATGCTTTAGCTCCACCAAAGCTAGTAGGAAGTTAACCAAGTGTTGACTTTAAATTCTCTCTTGTTCTTCTAGTCTCCACGGACTTTGTCTCCCACTCCATCAGCAGAAGTAAGTATCTTTGTGACCATATTTATGGGTGGAATTGGGAGTGGCTTGGACCTTGTCTAAACTTGAATTTTTGGAAAGTACATATGTACTAAAGGACAGCAGGATTGATTAAATTGATTGTTAAGGATTATTTTACATACAAGCCATGACCATATGGCAGTAGCATACTTGAGTAACAGTGGCCACTTGCCTGCACCATTGGTAGGAACAGAGGCCAGCACATGTCTGCAGGAACTGAAGCCACTGTCCAGTGTAGGTGTCTTGGCCCTGTCCTTACTTGAGGCACTCACAGATTAGAATGCTTGAAAAGGCTGGAGGTGGTTACAACATAATAACATAATCTCTAACTGAAGCACTTCATGGTTACTTACCTCTTCTGACTGATGCAAAGCCAGGCAGCTTGCCACTGGATTTTTATTTTTGTTTATTTATTTTTTTGAGACAGAGTTTCTCTATGTAGCCCTCCCTGTGCTGAAATTAGTGCTATAAACCAGGCTGGCCTGGCTTCGAACTCAGAGATTTGCCTGCCTCTGCCTCCCAAGTGCTGGGATTAAAGGCATTTGCCACCATTGGTGGGCATGGGCAACACTCTTATGCAGTGCTGGGAATCAAACCTGGAACTTTCTGCATGCTAGAGAAGCATGCCACCAACCAAACTACACAGCAGCCTTGCTGGATACTTTGTTTATTTACCAAACTTGACTGATGGGGTGGGGATGCTATGTAACCAGAGATGGTGGAAAGTCCATGGTGTTTTCACCTTTGTGACTGAGTGCTATAAATAGTGCATCCCCAAGGCTTCTTACAGGAGCCCATTTGACTAGCTTCAAATCCGACATCATTCTCGGGGGGGGGGGGGGGGGGGGGGTGGTGGTTGTTGTTATTTTGTTGCAGCCACCTAGAACAGCTACCTTTGTTTCATGCTGTCAAGCTTACAAAGGCAGGCTTACTGAAGTATTAATGTGATCTCTGTTCACGTGTTCTTTCACATTCTTACTGCAATGTGCCAAGTGCAAACTTCCTAGTGCAACAGATCCCTGAAGTGGAAAATGCTGTTTATACTCTTCCAGGTTGTTAGTTTCTACTGTTTCTGATTGCATCTTTGTGCAGATAGGTAGTTTTGTGCCTTTTCTGAGCTTGGGCATAGGTAATATCCCAGGAGCACTGTTGCATTACATGAAAGTGATATGTTCATTTCTTCATTGTGCTCAGGTTCGTTGAACACATAACACAAAAGTTTGCCCTCGTGATATCACAAAGAGCACAGTTATTTCCTTAGATGGTTTCCAGGCTGAGAAGCATTAATGATCTTAGGTCACCCCCTGTTCTTCAGGAACATCAACTTTAGATATCCCCAGAGCAGCCTTAGACATTGTGTAGCTTAGAGGCCAAGACAAAAGCCTACTGTCAGAGCATTGGTGTGCCTCCAGCATGCCAGCACAGGGCCCACGACCTGCTGGGACCCTTTTTCAGCATCACCAAGAGTCAGTAATACCACGGGGTCTGTTCTTCTTCTTTGCTGTTTGCAGATCTATCTGTTTAGGGTACTTTCCTAGTTTCTGTATTAAAAAGTCCAAGAAACGCAGTGAGAGGAAGGGAGTGGGTGAGGAGCAGGTGAGGGTGCAGGCTGATTTTTAAATATGCAGGAGGCAGCCTCAGTCAGGAAGCAGAGAGATTAACAGATTAAAGCTCCCTGTCTAGTCAAGGACCTCTGCCCAAGGAATAGAGCCACCCACACTGGAGGGTGGGGGAGTCCTTCTCAGTTAAATCTTCCTAGAAACTCTTATAGACACACCCAAAGATGTGTTTTCCTTGATTCTAAATTCTGTCAAGCTGACAGTGAAGGCAAACCATCATGGGATCTGATGGAGGGGATACCTAGAAAGAGGGCAGCTGGGAAGGGAGAAACCATGGGAGGGGCACTTGGGGAAAGGGACACCTGGGGAGGGGGGCACCTGGGGAGGGGGACACCTGGGGAGGGGGACACC
>PVIH01028465.1:7500-15133 GCA_004025045.1 Sigmodon hispidus | reverse complement strand
TTGTAAACCAGGAAGCACACAAATGCATCAAGGATGAGAATGTTGGGTACCACACCTGTTGCTGAGAGAATATAAACCCAGCTCTCCTCAGTGTGCCATTCAAACTCAGAATCTCCCTGTTACATCCAGCTGAGCTCACATCTCCTCTCAACATGGCCTACAGCTGCTGCTCTGGAAGCTTCTCCTCCCGCTCCCTTAGGCGCTGCCTGCCCACCTCAGGTTCCTCCTGTGCCTCTTCCTACCCCAGCAACCTGGTCTACACCACCAGCAGCTGCTCTCCAAGCACCTGCCAGCTGGAATCCTCTGTGAATACTGGCTGTCAGGAGACCTGCATTGAGCCCATCAGCTGCCAGAGGTCCTGTGTGGTGTCCAGCCCCTGCCAGATGCCCTGCTACTACCCCAGGAGCTCCAGCCCTTGCAGTCCCTGCCAGGGGACCTATGCTGGGTCTCTGGGCTTTGGATCCAGCATCTGCCATTCCTTGGGCTATGGATCTCGAAGCTGCTACTCAGGGAGCTATGGATCCAGGGCCTTAAGATCTCTGAGTTGTGGAGTTTATCGCTTTCCTTCCCTGAGTTATGGGTCCAGATTCTGCTACCCATCATACTTTCCTGCTACTACATTTCAACCTTATTGTTAAACACCAACCTGTGGATCTGGGCTTTTGGATTCAACTCTTATATCTCTCAAATCTTACAATATCAGAGTCTGTCCTACAGCTGTTGGCTTCATACTTACTTCTTATCACTGTCTTTTCAACAATCCTTCAACTTCTCTTTTCTTCTCAACTTCTGGCAGATTCTCAGATTAAGGATAACTCAAAAATACACTTTACTGCCTGTACTCTCAAATATATATTTGGCTTTTATTCAAGAATATCTAAAGTTGAAAATCTTTAATCAAATAAATTTGATTTGTGCAATCTAACACCTCAATTTATTATTGTATCATTATTATTTTGTTTATAATGTTTAATTTATATTTGAAAGTCTTAAATAATAGCCAGTAGAATTATATTTTTAGATTTGTACTTGTTTTTTTATATGAGAAAGTGGTAGTGTGAGTAGTCAGTTCTGGGAAGACATTCAGACATCTGCAAACAGGGTTCAAACTGTGATGGGAATGACTTGAGATCGAAGGACAAGAATTCCTACTGAGCCAGAAAATTAAGGTCATTAACATGAGAACTAGATATGTAAGTGCCAAGAATATTATATTATATAATTCAGTTGGTGAAATTTGTAAGAAGGAAAAATTTATTTTGCTTTATATGATTGTAGATTTTTAGACAAAAAGGAAAACAAAACAATGTGATTTTAAGCACCTCTAAGAAGAGTTACTGGTACTGTGTTAATGCTACCATCCCTGCTTCTCAAGTTCAGGGTATTATTCCTGTACATTGTCTTTAAACAAATGTATGAAATATCCACTGAGGGTGTTCAGGAGAAGCTGGGGCCATCTGATAGTTCTTCCAGCCACAACTTCAATCAACAGGAGAGCAGTGTTACTGTGAAATTTGAGTTAATATTGAGTGTTATCCTGAGCCTCAAAGCAGACTTGAAGCTATGGACCTGGGTGCAATTCATTTGAAATGATGTCTGAGAAAAAGGCATTGCAGGAATCATGAGAGTTAAAAGTTAAAAAGTTTTGGAAAAAAAAAACTGGTTTTTCGAAAAGTAAGGGAAGGAGAGCAAGAGGATACATGGGGAGAAAGACTTTATTTTATAAATAAATGAAAAAAAGAAAAACTTAAAAAAGTTGTTCGTTTTAGTGTTTTTATACAGGTGAATTAAAATGCAATATCTCAGGGACTTTCAAGGGGCATTTTGAAAAATCTGTATGTCTGGTAGACAACAGAAAGGAAGCAATTAAGTTTGAATTAAAAAACTTCACCATCAAGAATAAGGTATATATTTTACTGGATTTTGTCTATGTATGAGTGTTTGCTTGCATGTGTGCAGGTGCTCTACCTGTGTGTCTGGCACCTGCAGAAACATAAGAAGCTATTGGATAGTCTGGAACTTGATGTATTGATAACTGTGAGATGATGCCATGTGGGATCTGGAAATAGAACCTGAATCCTTTACAAGAGGAGCAAGTACTGTTAGCTGCTGAACCATCACCCCAGGTCATATTGAACAAGTTTTTAAGTGTTTGCTAGCCATTTGTGTTTCTTGTTATAAGATTTTTAAAAAGTATGTATTTTATTTTATTCATGTTATTTATTGTTCTCTCAACAGTGCATCTCAACATCAGGCTCTCCTAAACACCAGTCCTCCCAGTTTCCTTCCCCACCACTCCTCTCTCCTGAACCACTGCTCCTATCTCCCTTCAGAGAAAAGCAGACCTCCCAGATATCAACCAAACATAATACAACAAAATACAAGACTAGTCATAAACCCTTATATAAAGGCTGAATGAAGGGTAAGGAAAACAGTCCCAGGAGCAGGCAAAAGAGTCAAGGCACCCCTTCTCCCATTCTTAGTAGTCACACAAGAACTCCAAGGTAAACAACACCCCATGCATCCAGAGGTCCGATTGTAAATCCATGCAGGCTCCATAAGAGTCTCTGTGAGCCTCTATGAGCTCTGATTAGTTGTTTCTATAAACTGTGTTCTCCAGATGTCCTCTACTCTTCTGGCTTCTACAGTTCTTCCTCCCCATCTTCTGCACGATTACTGCCCAGTGTTTTGATGGGAGTCTCTGTATTTGCTCCTCTCTGCTGCCAGAGGAAGCTTCTCTTGTGATAATTTGTTATGCACAGATTTATGAATATAGCAGATTATTAATAGAAATTATTTCATTGATTTTTTTGTTAGTTGTGTTTAGTTCTAGCCTAGGTCTCTTGGTGTTCAGATTCTAGTTCCTGTCCATCCAGGCAGTATAGGACATGAGTTGCCTCCACAGCAATTTAGATCAGACATTGGTTGGCCATTCACACAAGCTCTGAGCCACCATTGCCCCCAGGATATCTTGCAGGCAGGACATGTATGAGTGGAAGGTTTTGTGGATAAATTAGTGGCTGAGTTTCACCACTGGGAGCCTTGCCTGGTTACAGAAGATGGCTGGTTCAGGGTCCATGACCACCTACACTAAGCATCCTCCTCACTAGTGTTACCCTCATAGGTTACACAGTGTTTCCACTGTACTAGGTCTCCATATCACCTTCTAAATATCCCCCCATTCCAGTCATCTCTCCCTGTTCTCCCTCCATCTATCTATTTAATTTTTATGAAAAATATAATTACATCTTTTTTTTTCTTTTCTGCCTTTAGCACCTTCCATGTTCCATTCCTCTAGCTCCTACTCAGTCATTGCTTTTTTAAATTTATTATTATTACATATGTATATAAATGCATAAATATGTAAATACAACCTCATTAGTATTTTTATTGTTGCTTGTAGCTATAAAATTTCAGGACTCATAACTTGGTATTGGACAGCTGATTAGAGATCTTATAACTGAGGAGGACCCTTTCTCTCTGTCTCAGAATTTCTTATTTATTTGTATTTCTTTCTCTGAGATGGGGTCCCCATAAGACATTCCCCTTTCAAAATAGTATGTATATTAGTATTATTTTTCAGATTCTATTTAGGCAACATTATTGTTGAGGCATCATAGATATAGGTTTCCTGTAATTCCAGGGTTCACAGACAGAGTCTAAGAGCAGATTACTATTCTTCCGTCTGTTGAAGTCTTTTTAGACTCTATTCTATGAAATTTCTTAAGTCTTAGCAGCAAGAGTTGTGTTGGAGATGTATCCATTGAGTCTGGGCATCTGAAAGTCAGCTATCTTCTATATCTTGACTTATTGTGGTGTTCTGTAATGATTTCTCTCTGTTACAATGAGAAGAATCTTTTGAGAGGGATAAGAGCTACACTTTGCTGAAAGTTATCATGAGTTTTTAGAATGCAGTTAGAAATTGTGCTGGGTTAATAAAGGACAGCAGTAGACTCTCCTGTAAGATCCATGATCTCCGGGGCTGGAGAGATGGCTCAGCGGTTAAGAGCACTGTCTGCTCTTCCAGAGGACCCGGGTTCGATTCCCAGCACCCACATGGCAGCTAACAACTGTCTGTAGTTCCAGTTCCAGGCAAACACCAAGGCAAATAAATAATAAATAAATAAAGTTAAAAAAAAAAAAAAAAAAAAAGATCCATGATCTCCAATCCTAGTATTGCCCTTCTGTATACCAGGCCTTATGTCCCATTAGACTGCTGTTGACTATCACAAAGATTTCAATGCCACCATTGCAACTTTTAGAGACATCTTGCATGCTGTTCTTCGTTGTAGTTTACAGGCATGACAACTGAGTATGACTATTAAATTTCTCACTCTTTTAGTAATTTATATAGCATCTCCTGGTATTCTGAAGACCAATCATCACAGAACAGGCTTTTGGGCAAGATCCAGATCAAATTACCTATGATTTGGGACCAAAGTCCTTCATGTCTCTAGAAATAGGAACTGAACTCCTCCTAGGAAGAAACCAAGGGGAAAGACATAGACACATTTTTTGTGGAGTTTCTTGGACTCCCCTGAACAGTAACTGAAAAGGGGGTTTCTCATTTTTTATACAAATATATATCATATCATATACTTATATATATTCCATTTAATTTACACCTATGTACTAGGCAGAATAACATAATAAACTGAGGTATACTAATTTTAATTTCAGGTAAATTAAAAAATATGAATCCTTGAGACTTTAAAAAAAAAAAAACCTTAGCATTCTTTCCCTTGCTCTCCCTTGCCTACTGTATTAAACACTCTTATTTCCACATCTCAGTTTTAATTAGTTGTTTTATTTTCATTTAGTTTTTAAACTGTTCTTATTGTCTAGAACCTAATTAAGCATCAGTTAGATGGATGACATGGATTTTCTTCCAACTAGTGGTCTGCTTCTTTACTAAACTGAAATTGTCATTTACTAAACAAAAGCTTTTGAATTTTATAATCTCATATTTGTCCACTGTTAGACTGGCATTTTCAAGCTTCTTGGACTTTTGGCTAAGATGAAGAGTAGTCTGATATCTTACATTACAGAAGTCTTATCTGAAAAATATAGGCCTGTACCTATGAATCAAAATGTAGATCCATGTTATCTTCTAGGAATTTCAGAGTATCAGGTCCTACAAAGGGTTCCTAGATCCACTGGGAATTAAGTAAAGGATGGGAGATGAGGAAGTGTCCAGTTTCCTTTTTCTGCATGTTTATAACCAGGACTTCTAGGACTATTTGTAGATGTTACTTTTATGTCAATGTTGTTTTTGCTACCTTTATAAAATCCTAGGCAGCTGTTATTCTAGGGATGAACTTGCCTATTCTTTTCCTTCACATTGATCTTGTATCTATTTTGTGTAAGAAACTTATGGCCTCAATATTGAGGCCCCATAGTGTATAGTTGAAATTAGGTATAAGTAATATATATATATATATATATATATGTGTGTGTGTGTGTGTGTGTGTGTGTGTGTGCATGTGTGTGTATGTATTTGAAATTTACTAATGTAAAATTTTCTGTAGAATAGTTTTCATTCAAGAGTGATTTGACTGGACTCAGTAGTACCACCACCTATATGGATTTTAAGTCTGCTACTATCTGCTATTATCTGATCTCCAGGATTCAGCACCTAGTTGGTATGCCCTCTGCTCCATTGACTTCTGGGTTACCCTTCAATTCCTAGAAGCCACCTGGCCCAGTCTTGATGTTGGAGTGAGGACGGTGGATCTGCCAGGAGTGGATGCGGATGCTGAGCTGAGCCATATAGGGACCTTGGGAGTTCCTGCCCCTGCTAGGAAGGAGATGAAAAGATGTAGAGAGGAGGGAGTGACTGGAGGGGGTGGAAGGGGGAGGGGAGCTTGAACGGGGATATACATAGATGAAAGGTATGACTGTGTTCACAAAAAATAAATAAATAAACAAAAATTTGTTATACAATATGAACAAAGAGCATAGACTCTAGACTAATACTTCCTAGCCTCTAGAAGTTTTTAACAGGAAATGTTCAGACTTATAATTTAATATTTAATCCTCAGTTATTTACATCTAAAACTAGAGGAAGTAACAACTATTATTTTTGGTAGTTACATTTGGGGCTTCATGTTAGGTTCTAAAACTATGTACCAGGTACATAGCAAATAATCAAGAAAATACTAGATTTTATTTCTTATTAAGTATTATGTATTAACAAGAGTAATAAAATAATTTCCCATCTTATATAAGAAAAAGTGCTAGAAACCATACTTTGATTCATTTCTGTTCTGATTATCATTTCTCTTGACTCTTAAAAGCTGTTGTTAAACCTCTGAAGTTTGAACAACTTAATTGCACCCCAAGTACATGGTTTCTGCCCTATGACTTAGAACTCAAGGTCTTCATTCCAACAGTCTATGTCAGCTCTGATCTATGATTTTTATTGTGCCAAATGTACAGCCTGAGTGCTCATCCCTTTGGTCAGTTCTGACCTCATGCCTTGAACCATGACTTCCTCATTCCTAAGTTGATAAATTGATGGACAGTGCACCACTACATGGGTTGTCTCTCTTCCTCTTCTAGTTCTTATTTCAAGTAAACCACATCTTCATCTTTGACTTCAACTTGGCTTTTACTCACCATTTAAGAAAGAAGAATATAAAAAAGTTCCGTCACTTTTAACTTGTTTGAAGCTGAGATGAGCCTCAAAGTAGCTTTAGGAGGTTATCACAGCTATTGAACCAAATTCTGATCACTTGAAATTGGTGTGCTTTGCATTACACATGTTTGCACATGAGGCTCAGTGATGGTGCCCACACTCGTGCAGGTGAGGACATCAGCATTTGTGTGAAGTATCTTTACTGAGAATGTTTCCAATCTCACTTCTCTGTTAGCTGAGACCTTCCATTCAAATACAAAATGTAAATATTTTTGCCTATGTTTATTATACATAATCCAATAAAGTATATATCTTAAATTTGATGGTGGAACTTTTTTATTGATTAGGTTTTTCTTTATTATAAAATTGTTTTATTTCCTTATATATATATATTTATTTTATTATTATGAACAAAGAAATCACACTTTCTATCCTTGTATATCGTTATTCAAGGTCCCTACCTCTTCCCACCACATCAGGTCATTCTCTCTTATTCACAACTCCCCTGGACAGGTGGCAGGCTGTCCCAAGGTCCCGCTGTCCCAAGGTCCCACTGTCCCAATATTGTTTAGTTAGCCTCTACTCCTGGCAGATCCAGTTTTCTCCCCACAACCTCAAGAGTCAGATGTTCCTCTAGGGGGAATGGGATCCAAGGTGTCAGTCCCAGGTGTTTCTGATCCCAAGCTGTTCAGTGGTTGTGGTTTGCAGCTTGGGCATGCTTGGCTTTTTTCTTGTTTGTTTGTTTGTTTGTTTGTTTAGAGTCCACTCATGAGTGAGTACTTCCCTTGCTTATCTTTCTGGGTTTGTGATACCTTGCTCAAGAGAATATTCTCCAAATCCATCCATCCATCCATCCATCCATCCATCTGCCTGCAAATTTTAGGATATCGTTTTTTCTTACTGCTGAATAGTACTCCATTGTATAGATGTACTACAGTTTGTTAATCCATTCTTCAGTTGAGGGGCATCTAGGTTGTTTCCAGGTTCTTGCCACTA
>PVIH01028465.1:0-2500 GCA_004025045.1 Sigmodon hispidus | reverse complement strand
TAAGCTTTGGTGTAAATCACTCATGACTTTTCTAAGATAGGGATAGCTAACTGCCTTTTTGTATTTTAAGAAAATTACAACTTATCTAAATACAGGAAATTATTCATGTGCAATTGCAATTACATAAGGATTTCAGCATTATTCATTAATAAAAGAGGGGGCAAAAGAGTGAGCTATGGTGAGCCCATTTTTTACCACACCTGTTGCTGATTTTAGTATTTAAGCCCATCTTTCCACATTGTGACAAAATCAGTTGCAATCAGCTGAACTCATATCTCCTCTCAATTAATTGCTGCTCTGGAAACTTCTCCACTTCCTATAGGCACTGCCTGCCTTTGTCAGGTTCCTCCTGTGACTCTTCCTGCCCCAGAAACTTGGTCTACACCACCACCAGCTGCTCTTTGAGTACCTGCCGCTGGGATTTTATCTGAACACTGTTGTTAGGAGACCTGCATTGAGTTCATCAGCAACCAGAGGTCCTGTGTGGTCTCCAGACCTTGCCAGATGCCCTGTTACTACCTCAGGAGCTTCAAACGTTACAGTCCCTGCCAGGCACATATGCTGTATCTCTGAGCTTTGTGTCCAGCAGCGGATACTCCTTGGGCAATAGACTCAAGGGGCTCTGGATCCAGGGGCTTCAGATCTCTTGTAGACTCTATGACTTCCCCTCCCTGAGTGATGGGTCCACAAACTGATACCCAACCTACTTGGCTGCTAGTTCCAGTCAACTTTGTTGTTAAACAGATAATTGAGTTTGGCTTTTGTGGATTCGACTGTAAATTTTCTATGTTATTATAATATCAATGTCAATGTCTCCATGCTTGGAGCTATTTTTTCTTTTTACCTCCCAAATGCTTTCCATCCTTCCATTGATATATCTTTACATTTTCAACTTCTTCTAGATTCTGATACTATTTTTATCAAGTTATATCAGCTTTGTGCTGTTTGCTTTTCATCTAAGAGCAGTTAAAAATAAAAAACAGGGTCTAATAAACGTGTGTGTTTTTATACCTCTCTATATTGTCTTTTTTATAATTTTTAAAGTTTTTTTTTATTTTTTAAGAGGCTTAAAGAACAAGATGAATATACAAATTGACTTGAGAACATAACTTTGCTTTTGTCACATTAGTAATTGGTGGTATTCAATTCTAGAAAGATTGCTATATGCATCTGAAGACTGAGTTAATCAACAGTAAGAACTGCTTGATATTGAAGAATAAAAATTTTTGCTGAAAGCAGAACCTCAGTGTGAAAACATGGCTCATACCACCCCTCATGAGGCCTTATAGCTTATAAGCTGCACTTCATTCTCCAACCCCACCGATTCTCCCAGTATCAGTGGTTTCTTAAGACACATTCTCCTGTGGGCTTCGTCACAAGAACTCAAGCTTTAGGACTGCCCATCACCACCACTCATTTGACCCTGTTGCCTGTGAGCTCCACTCCATTCCCCTAAAACATCTATCCATTGGAAACATCAACTGCTCTTTGAAACACAGACTTCCTCTGTCTCCTATTTCATCAAGAGCTCTGATTTCACTAAAATTATCGATTGGACCAAGAACAGCTTCCTGAAACACAGACAATGCTTACACCAATTAAAAGAAGAGATGAATAGACACCAATGCAAGAATACAATCAACAACCTAAAGAACAATATGTCACCAGCAAAACCTAGCAGATCTACAATAACAAGTTCATAGTGCTAGATTTCTAAGTTAAATAATTTGGCTAAATCTCACACAAGTGACTTAATAGCACACCTAAAAGTTTTAGATCAAAAAGAAGCAAATTCACACAAAAGTAGAAGGCTAAAAATAACCAAACTCAGGGCTAATATCAATCTTCAGACATCAATGGGTAGAGGCAGAAACATAGGTTCATAACTAAGCATCAGATTGAGCTCCCAGTCCAGTAGAAGAGAGAGGAGAGAGTATATGAGCAAAGGGACCAGGATCATGAGGAGACCTTCAAAGTCAGCTGACCTGAGCTATTGGGAGCTCACTGACTCAGAAATAATTGTTGAGGAAACTTCTTGGAAAGGAACTAAACCCTCCAAAGGTAGATGACTGTCAAACATAGCGGGTAGTTTGTGGAGCCTTTTACGTAGGATCAGACTATGTTCCTGTTGCATGAACTGACATCACAGTGTGTGAATTAAGGTCAGGCTCTTTGATTTGATTCCATTGATCCACATGTCTGTTTTTATGCCAGCACCAGGCTGTTTTTTTTTTTTCTTTATTTTGTATTTATAAAAAAAAAAAAAACAGTAAAAAGAATTTAAAATGCAGAAGAGTTAACAATACTACGCAGCAATAAGAAAAAATGATATCCTAAAATTCACAGGCAAATGGATGGATTTGGAGAATATCCTCCTGAGCGAAGTCTCACAAACTCAGAGAGATAAGCAGGGGATGTACTCACTCACTAGTGGTCTCTAAACAAACAAACAAGAAAAAAAGCCAAACATGCCCAATCAGCAAACCACAACCACCGAACA
>PVIH01028464.1:0-15135 GCA_004025045.1 Sigmodon hispidus | reverse complement strand
TTAAAAAATTTTCAAGAGCATCAGCTATCATGTAATGTTAAATATGTTTATTTTAATAACATATTTACTAATCATAATCATAAAATTTTGTTAAGTGAAAAAATTTCATTTTATATTTTGAGCATATTTCTTGATTTTTTCATAATTTATTTGTATATGTACTAACATTAAGTTTTTATTTTTAGATATTTGTGTTTTTCAGTTTTTTATTATTATAAATAATATTGAATTAAACAAGGAGCACATGTTTTTTTTCTTAATTTTGAGTGAATGTTCTTTAGTTTGGATTTATTAATATCTTAGAAATAATAATTTCAGTGACTTGGTAATCAACTGGTTTCTAGTACTTTTTATTAATTCTAAACTGTGAAATGCGACCAAGATCATGTTGAAAGCTCTGGTTCCAAAATGTTTAAGTTGTTACATGGTATAATAATTTATCAATAATTTAAAACAAATAACTTATTATGATTTGTAATTATTGCCTTTTGCATAAGCTTTGGATTTTTTCAAAATTTGCCTAGGAAAGAATTTTCCTTTGTAAAATTATCTGGAAATATCTATATTCTTTAATGTTTTAAAGACTATATTATTTACTGTTGACTTAAATATTAAGATAGCAATCCTTTACCCATTTTATTTATAAAATTTATATAACTTGTTTTCCTTTAATTTGTGTCAATTATTGTAATAGAAATTTTAAAAATTTCTATTAACAATAGGCTGGAGAGATGGCTAAGTGTAGTAAGAAGTTTCTGGCCCTGTCCGGCTGGTGGTCCAGACCCACAGACCTGCAGTCCCAGACCGCCTAGCCCCATGGTCTAGACCTGCTGCTTAGCCCCCTAGTAATGACTCAGATGCTATTTCATGCTGTTTGGCCTATGGCTCAGGCATATTGCTAGCTAGCTCCTGCATCTTAATTCAGATGATTTCCATTAATCTGTCTTTCCATGTGGTCCATGGCTTACCTGTGTTACTTTCACATGTTGATTTTTGGGCAGCTGGATGGTGTATCTTTTAACTTTGCCCTACTTCCCCATTTATGTTCTGATTTCCCCTGCCTACTTCTATGGTGCCTGCTATGGCCAAAACAGTCCCTTTATTTCATAGCATACATAAAAACATTTCCACATCAGTTAAAAGCTGTGTTAAAAGTACTGGCTGCTCTTCCAGAGGTCTTGAGTTCACTACCCAGCAATCACATGGTGGTTCACAACCAACTATAATGAGATCTGGTGCCCTTTTCTGGCCTGCACACATACATGCTGGCAGAACACTATATACATAATAACTTTTTTTTTTTAAAGTGGCAGCTTAAAAAATTCTATTAATTATGTTTTCCCTTTGTATATTTATACCATTGCTTTTATACTTAAAATACTTTGCCTCTCGGAATTCAAACACTAGTCTTTTTTTTATTGTTCTTTCAAAATGTTTAGCTCATCTATTTTTAAAAAAATATAAAAACATTTCAATCCTGCAGACTACTTGCAACCACACCTATGAATTGTGACATTGTATTTTTATCTTTTATTTTTGACATGGCATTTAAAAAATATTATTTTTATTAGTTCTTTTAGATTTTGTTATATGTTATATGATATTTTGGTCATATTTGCCTCCTTCCCTCAACTACTCCTAGATCTACTTCCATTTTCTTACCTACTGAACTTCATGTCACATTTTTTTTAAACCAACCCAATCTAATTTGTGACTAAATATTCATGTAGGACTAATCCCTGAAATTTGGCAATCTACCAGGGATCACACCCTTAAAAAAATTGCTGTCCTTTACAATGGCTATTAGTTGCCAATAGCTCCTAAACTAGGGATGGAATTTTGTGCCTACTTCTCCTGCCTATGCTGGAATTTTTTTCAATTTGAGCTTGCATAGGTCTCATGCATGCTATTAGAACCACTCTGAGTTCATATATGCAACTTCCTTGTTGTGTCTGGTAAACACTGTTTCCCTGTAGTTATCCACCATCTCTGGCTCTTACTACTATTTTTTTACTCCTTCTACCATGCTTGTTGAGCCTTGGGAGAAGGTGTGGTACAGATGTGTTATTTAGGATTGTGTACTCTACAACCTCTTCTTTACACATTGATGAGTTATGGGGGTCTCAGTGTTAACTGCCATCGTCTACAAAGAAAGCTTTTCTAATGGGCTTGAGACTTGCATTTAACTGTGCATCTAGCAATAAGTCCGTAGTATTATTCTGTTTAGCAGAGTAATAGAAGAACATAATCTGGGTGCCCATCAGCTGATGAAAGGATAATGAAAATGTGATAGATTTGCACAATGGAATATTATTCAGCTGTTAAGAAAAAGGAAACTATGAAATTCATGGGTAAATGAATGGAGCTGGGAACAATCATCCTGAGTGAGATTAAACCATACCCAGAAGGACAAATGTAACATGCTTTCTCCCATATGTGGCTGGTAGCTTTGAACCTTTGAATATGTGTGTTTTATTTTGAATATCTATAGTAGTCAAGGGGCCATGGATTAGGGAGATTTCCTGGAGGCAAGGAGATAGAATAAAGGGAGAAGAGAAAGGGGAATAATGGGAAAGAAAGGATTACCTTAGGATAAGGATGAAGATCGGAGTAGAGGCAGGGGTAAGAAGGGTTATTAACACTAAAGACCTTTACAAAAGCCATATGGAAAACTTTATTGTAGAAGCTTCCTAAATTACATACACATATAAAAAGAATTTAAATAGAATTACCCTGTAGTGACAAGGACAATGCCATATTAGACATTTTAAGCTATCAAAAAGTCATTGCCAGGAATGGGGTACTTCTTTTGATGATGCTGGCCAGTGTTATTTCTTAACCTCCAACCCCAAACATAGGCTATTCTTATTGCCTTTGTTTACTCTCCAGAACTTGATGATATGACACTTATTTGCTGAGGTCACCAACACTTGAATCATAAAACGTGGAGAAATCAAGCTGGTAGACCTGAAAGCTTTATCCCTATTGGCTAGATTGCATCATAGTACAAGAAAGCGCTATGCACATTACAGGAGATTAAAAGGCATCAATAGTCTTATACATCTGTGAACTCTGTGAGCTGTAGTAATGACTAGCCTGGTTTTATATCCTCACTGGTATAATGTAATTATAATATAATGATATGTAATATGGGAGTAACTATCACATTTTGATTGGATTTAAGGATTTCTCCACGAGATAGAACCCATATCTGGCACCATTACCAAGACCAAGAATCCATAACTTGAAAGTTAATAGGTCCTAGGGGAAGGGTCTATGTAAACTAGGCTGGACTTGAACTTTTAGTGAACCTCCTTGTTTCTCCCTCCTGGTTGCTGGGAATTTAGACATTAACTCCATGCCTGACTTGATATGCAGTTTTACTGTCGTTTTTAAAATCTTGTGTGTATGCTTGTATTTTAAGTTTCTTTTTAATCCATTAGTAATTTGGATGCTTTCCTTATATTGTGTATATGATCTTATTTACATTGAAATTTTCATTTCTTATGTGTGGTTAAAGAATGAGCTTGTGAAAATGTCTATTTTAAATTATTTAAAATCTTTAGACCTAATAGAGCTCTTCAGGCACTTCAGGCACTTAGTATGCCCCAACAGTCCCGACTCTTTCATGTAGTTTCTGGGGATCAAACCAGTCTTTATGTTTACCAGGGACGCACCTTATTGCTTTAGCTTAAAAGATACTAAAATTATCTAAGTAATATAGTCTGAATATTTATTTATAGTATGAACTTATAGCCCTTTAAGTGTAAATTATCTGTGAACAGTGAACATACTGATTATAAATTGTATTCATTTAAAGAATAAAGCTGGCAAAATAACTCAGTGGTAAAGGTACTCACTGCTAAGTCTAATGTTTTATGTCCAATCCCTGGAATTTACATGGTGAAAGAAAAAAAAATAACTGACCTTTAGGAGTTGTCCTCTGATTGCCTATATGTATTATTGAAAACACACATTCTCCTTTTTTCTCTCTTTCTTTCAATAAGTAAACAAATAAATACATGTGAAATTTTTAAGAAAAATTAGATCCTGAATTTGGTTTGAAAGGTCAAATCACTGATTATTATTGTCAATGTAATAGTGGTACAAAGGGAAACTACAATTAGAAAAATACCTTCAAGTGCCTGTTGAGTCAGTCACCAGAATTTTAATCTGTAATATACAAGATTTTAATGAAAATAATTTTAAAAGAGTAATACATGGATATAGTACAAAATTCCAAAGGACAAAGAGCATATAGGGGAAGAGTATCTTTTGCGTTTTGAATTTCTGCTGTCTAGTTTCCCTCATCCAAAGCATCACTGTTGTGTATGTTTCCAGAGATTCTCTGAGCATGTACAATGATATATGTGTATGTAAATATCATTAAAATAAATTGTACTTATGATTTTAATTTATTCATATAACATTTTATATGAATTTATATAAAATATTAATAAGCAATCATTAAAAAATCTTCAAAGATGAAAATATGGTTTTGATTATGAGACTGTTCTTTTATTTCCTTTTAGGGATGAATTGGAATCAGTAAGAAAAGAGTTCATACAGCAAGGAGAGGAAGTTAAATGTAAACTGGACAAGAGTGAAGAGAATGTATGTTATATTTAACAATAGATTGGATTCCAAAATTTAAATTATAAAAGCAATACAGATAATAAAATGACATGCACTATTGTATAAATTACTAGTGATCTAGGTACTAAACCATTAACTTTTAAAAAATGGGTTAAGGGAGGATAGAGAAAAATGATTCAGCCATTAAAAGCACTTGTTGATCTTGGCAAAGATCACAAGGTTCAGTTCTTAGCAACCATATGACTCATAACTGATTGAAACTCCAGTTTTGCGAGATGTAATAACATCTGGATTCTGTGGACACTGAATAAATAGTCCATATATATGTGGTGCATATACATACAAGCAAAACACAACATCCTTAAATTAAATGGTCTGAATTGGGTTGTTTTGCTTAATATATCCATATATATATTTCTAAGAAATAGTCATATAATTCTAAACATATTTGAAAGGTGTTCATTTAAGTTTTTTTTCTATTATTTTATGTGTATGGATATTTGCCTGTGAGAATGTTTGTGTACCTTGTACATGCTTGGTGCTCATGGAGTCCAGAAATCCCCTGCAACTGAAGTTACAGATGGTTGTGAGATGCAAGTAGATGCTGAGAAATGAACCCAGGTTCTCCAGAAGAGCAGCCAGTTAGGACTACTTCACTGTCTCTCTAGTCCCAAATGTTCAGTATTTAATTTTGACTTATATTACTAGGCTAAATTAAAGGCTCATGCTATGATAATATAATGAACTAAAAATTGTGTTGTGCCTTGAATATGGTTTCAGTAAGTGAGAGTATAAAGTATGTCACATGATTGCACAGTATTTAGTGTATATAGAGTGAATTGGAGAAAGTTGCACCCACGTTGAAATACATGCTTGGTTATGAAGACTCCTTCAATCATTCAACAAGTATGATTTAACACCAACTATGTCCCAGGTGTTGGTCTAGGTGCTGATTTTAGTTTTCATTTACTTTGGTGGGCAGAAGTGGTCTAAAGTTTTATTAGGACAATAAAGTTTTTTAATACTTTAAATGAGGAGATGTGGAATGTGGAGAGATGAAAGACAATAGGATTATTTAAAAGGCTACTAAAAATGTCTTAAAAGCACTGAAAAAAAGAGGATTCTGGTCTTTTTCAACTTATTTGTTTATTTTTCTAAATTAGTCATTGTAGCTTGTGAATAATCTGGATGGAATTATTATGGAATTAACAATACAGGAGTTCCTTGATGGAAGGGCACTGACAAAACTGTAATGTTTGTTCTTTCTGTAGAGTCTACTACTTGAGCACATAAAATAGCATTTAATCAAAACTTAGTATGTCTGGGCATGCTTTCTAGAAAAAACACTTGATTGGTTTACGTTAACAGAAATTAAATAGAAGGTACAGTTTTAACATGCAGAAGAATATTCCAAAATTAAAAAAAATTACCTGAGGAAACCCCTAGAAGTATAAAAGAATAACAAATTTAAGCAATTAAAATTTATTGTGACTGAAAGATGGAAGTTAAGTAGTAACAGTAGGGAAAATGGACAAAGAAGAAGATGGGTACAGAGATGAGCAGAGAGATGAAGGTACCAAAATGATGTTTAAAGACTCAGTAACGGGCTGGAGAGATGGCTCATCGGTTAAGAGCACCGTCTGCTCTTCCAGAGGACCCGGGTTCGATTCCCAGCACCCACATGGCAGCTAATAACTGTCTGTAGTTCCAGTTCCAGGCAAACACCAAGACAAATAAATAAATAATAAATAAAGTTTAAAAAAAAAAAAAAGACTCAGTAACTTGTTTTTAGGAATTCAAGATTAATGAAGAGTTTTGACTTGAGAATTGTTATATTTACCTTTTAGAATTCATAAAGACTGTTAGAATAGCTTAAAGATAAGCTGAAAATTTTTGAGGACTTATGATGGAGCAGACACATTCAAGGTTCTTTTCTATGTGTTATTTTACTACACTGCAATTTAAGTATGGAGACTGGGGATATGGTTCAGCTGGTAAAATGCTTACCATGCAAATATGAGAACTTGAGTTCAGATTTTAGTACCCACATAAAAGATGAGTGCAATGGCACAAAGGCAAATTCAGCTCTGGGAAAGTAGAGACAGGCATATCCCTGAAGCTCATTTGGTTAGCCAGCCTAATCAAATTGATAAGCTTCAAGTTCAGTGAGCTATCTCACATGTACACACACACACACACACACACACACACACACACACACACACACACACACACACAAACAAGAGAGAGACAGAGACAGAGACATACACACATGAACCTAATAATTTATAATCTATTTTGCTAGTGGAGGGGTGGGAAGGGGAAGGGAGTTTGAACAAGGGGATACATGGATAAAAAAACGAGACTTTATTCATAATAAAAAAATTAAAAAAGAAAATATTTGTGATAAAGGGACTGGAGAGATGGCTCAGCATTTAAGAACAAGTAACGGTATTACAGAGGACCCTAGTTCTACAGCACCTACATTGGGAAGTTCACATCTTCTTATAATTCTATTTCTAGGAGATCTGACATTGTCCTCTGAAATTCATGGCTCCCTGTATTTATGTGCATAGGCTCACACAATCACACACACACACACAAAGACACACATAATTAAAAGTAAAGGAATTTTTTTTTAAAAAGGAAATATTGGTAAGTAGGCATGGAATTAAATGTATGATGAATATATTAGCTTATTTCTATTTTCTGTGGTTGGACTTTACCATTAAAACATTGTCCAGAAGTTCAAATTATAAATATTTTTAGATAGTTTGCTTGACATATGTGAATTACACTCCTTATTTTCCAGTTCATTACTTTAGTTATTTTATACCTACTTTTCCTATCTGAGTTTCAGTTTCTTCATCTCTTAAAATAGAAGTAATAATATCTATTTTTTATATTTTACTGAGTTATTGCAAGCTTCATCTAAATATAATTTTACAGTGGTGGTTCATGCCTTTAATTCCAGAACTCAGGAGGCAGAGGCAGGTAGATCTCTGTGAGCTTGAGGCTAGCCTGGTTTATAGAGCAAGTTCCAGGACAGCCAGGGCTACATAGATAAATGTTTGTATATATATTGTGAAATATTAAAGAAAGGCAGTTAACATACCACATAAAGGTATATTCTTCTAAAAAAGGAAAATAAAATAAACTGGATGAGCTGATAAGTATTTTTGTAAATATATAAACTATTTTCCTTTCTAAAATACATTAGAAAGTGAAATTCTAATAGCACTTTAAATATGATTTTAAATAATATTTTTTTTTAGGCTCGAAGCATTGAATGCGAAGTTTTAAAGAAAGATAAGCAAATGAAGACACTAGAAAATAAGGTATTATCAAATTGTGAAAAATGTTTGGAAATAACATGTGAAACTATATGACTGGAATTTGAAGGACTGGCCTTTCTATTCTCTAGAGGGCTTTGCAGAATAATACATTGTTTTTACTGATATTTCTTTGAAGAGACTTTTGATTCACCAGTATTGAATAGACCTTTAGAAACCAAAATTTATTGAACTCCCTACTTTAGCCTTTCCTTTTTTTACGTTCCATATTCATAAGTAGCTATATTCATTGTGAATAGTCTTAAAATGACAAGATGCTCCTAGAAATCATTCAGCTATTATGCTCATTCCTAAAATTGAGCTGCAGACAAATTCCTGTTCTCTTTATTTGAAGTGGTTTTTTATTTACCTGGGTTTCTCTTTCTCTAATCTTCTATATATCTTGAGCTATACTTAACCTATTTCCATGTAATGTACAGTCTTCTGGAAAGTACAGTTAACTCTGAAGCTTTGACTTGTAATGAGTAATCAATATAATTTGTTTTTCAGCCAGAAGAAAATATTTCAACTGGTAAATAAAATAGTTGTAGATTTTTAAAGAAGCGAATCATGAGTTTCCAAGTAACCTTTCTGCCAAAATAAAAATGCTTGTTTTTTTAATAAATAAAAATTTCATGTAACTATAGTTTCATCTGTTACTATTTTTGGTTTTTTTAATTTATTTTTTGAGGCAGCGTTACATTGGCTGGCCTGGAGTTCATTATGTAGCAGGCTGGCCTTCAATTTACTGAGATGAGTCTGACTCTGCTGGTATTAAAGGCACATGTTGCCAAGTCTAATGCCAATGTGTCAAATCAGTGTGAAAATCAGAGAAATGCTTTTTATTTTTTCTGTAGTTGTTTTTTCCTAATTTCTTTTGAAATTGTTCTTAATCAGGCTTGGGACATGTAAAAATCTAAATAAACCACTTGTAGCTAGGCATAGTGACACATCTCTGGAATCCTAGTTTAGGAGACTAAGATAGAAAGACTATGCTTGGAAGTAAGCTTGGGTAGACAGTGAGTCAGTAATTAAAAGAAATTACTTGTGTCTCGTGGTGGTGGTGTTGGTGGCACGCACCTTTAATCCTAGCACTTGGAAGGCAGAGGCAGGCTGATCTCTGTGAGTTTGAGGCCAGTGTGGTCTAGAGAGCAAGTTCTAGGGCAGCTAGGGCTATACAGAGAAATGCTGTCTCAAAAAACAAACAAATCACTTGTAAACAGAAAAGGCAATACTATATAAAATTTATTTATGTGTAGAATATCAACTAACTATGGCCATGTATCAATACTACAAAAAAATTTAACAATATTTGGTGCTAATGAAGGAGATTGATTTTTTTTCTTGTGAGAGTTCTTTTACTGTAATGGGAATTAGAACAATTTATATATCTGATATTTTAGGGCCTCTTAGAAATCTGTGCTGTTTTTATGGTACTTACAATGTTCCTGGGACTAAGACATTTTAATTCAATTCTGCATGTACTCAGATGAAATAACCCTACCAAATAAGATATTAAAAAGTTCTTAGTAGTTGGTATTTCAGTAAGAAGAATTGGAATTCGGTTGAAGTAGAATATCATACTAACATTTCTCTTCCAAATTTTAAACATTAGTATCTCAGAAATGAGAATAAGAGAATATTGAGTAATGAAGAAGATAGATTATATTTATATTTTTACAATAACTGAATGACTTTTGAAATCACAAGTGAGCCTTATGTTATAGCATGTAATATTTTTAGTATGAAATTGCTTATTTTGATCAGCATATTGAATTAAATTATTTTACTTTAATTTTAAAAATAATTTTACAGTGTAATAATTTAAGGAAACAAGCTGAAAATAAAAGCAAGTATATTGAAGAGCTTCAACAGGAGGTAGGTTTTCTTTTTTTTTTTTCTAGGTTTTCTTAATAATATAAATATTCTTAAAATTATCTCAGTATTTACACTATAGTTTTAGAAAGCAATGCTTTTTGTTTCTAGTGACTTAGGTGTAAGGCATGTCATAAGTCTTAATCACCTTAGTATTAACCATAATTTACTTTCCATAGAATAAGGCCTTGAAAAAAAAGAGTTCAATAGAAAACAAACAACTAAGTGCATATGAAATAAAGGTATGTGATATTTTTATTTTTGTGTTCTTAAATACTAGTGGGTACACGAGGATTTAGAAATACTATGTTATTTATTTATAATTTAGTGCTTACCTTCAGATACTGTTATATTTTTGAATTGAAGAGATTAATTCTTATAGTTGTGATAGAATGTTCATTGTGATTTAGCTGGGTCAGAATCTAGTGAACAACTTAAAAATATATGTGTGCATGCTCTCTATATATGTGATATATAAGCAAAAGACCAATAAGATAAAAATGCATAAACAAAGCAGAATGTGGTAAAAAGCTTACAAAATCATGATGAGTTCATTTTGTACTGGCTAAGTACTTGTGGACAGGGGCCCTGATCTGGAGGGAGTGTGTTAATAAACCCAGTGAGACTCCATTGGAGAAAATTAATTTTTTTCTTTATCAGTGAGTATCATTTGAGGATAATTTCTTGGTTAGGGGTGGAAACCTGTGTCCACTTCTCTCTCTCACTTCTGGGACTCTGTCTGGCTTTTACCTGTGTAGGCTTTGTGTGTCTGTTCCCACAGTCTTTGTGAGTTCATATTTTCATCATTCCTATTCTGTCTGGAAGACACTAGTTTGTTCATCCATCACCTCTGACTCATAATCTTGACTCTTTTTCCTCATAGATTCCTGAGTCTTGTTGAGGAGAGCTTTGATAAAGATATCTTATTTTAGAATGAGTGCTCCAGAAATTCTCACTGTGTATTCATAGTTGTGGGTCTCTGTGTTAGCTTTCATCTATTGCAAGAAACTTCTTCTGATGAGAGCTGAGCAAGGCATTGATCTAGAAGAATGTCATTAGGAGTCATTTATTGTTCTGTTCCTTTAGCAGAATAATAGTATTAGGTTTTCCCCTAGACCTAGGTATCAGGTTCTTGGCTTCTTTAGTAGAGTCAGATGTGGAATCTAGCCCCTGCAGAGGGCCTTAAATCTAGTCAGTAACTGGTTGGTTACTTCTATAACATATGTACCACTGTTGGCACCAGTGTATCTTCCAGGCAGGCTACTGTAAAATATGGTTAACTTTCTCTATGAAATGTTTGAGACTCATCAACTTTGTAGAATATAAAGCCCTAGAGTGTAAAAAGCCTATGATGTCAGGACCAAATTTTATCATCTTTCTCTTAAGGCAATGATTGGTACTTAGTAAATGTTCAATAAATATTTTTGAATCTTTAATGTAGAGCAGAAGTTATCACATATTAAATAAATACTTGGAGGAAAGAAAGTATTTTATAATATCTTAAAATAGTACTTAAAAGAAAAATGTATATATTGTCATTAAAAATAAAGGCAAATAAGAATTATAAACTTCTGAAAATTATATAGATAATAGCCAGTAGATACAGTCTATAATTATGCACCTGAATTTTTTGAGACAGAAATTATCAAAAATTATTCATAGCAGTATTACAGTTGCCCTAAATGGAAGACAATACAGATATTCATTAGTAGCAAGAAATTAATTTAAGAAATGACCCTAAGACAACCTAAAAGTTGAACTTTGAACTGAAAAGTGGAATATATTATGGAAATTTATATGGTCTTGATAATATATTTGTTTGTTTGTTTTGTTTTGTTTTATTATGAATAAAGTCATATTTTTTATCCATGTATCCCCTTGATTGAGCTCCCTTCCCCCCCCCACACCTTCTAGTCACTCTCTCTTCTCCCCATCACTTTATCTCCTCCCAAGCAAGGACAAGAGGTCCCAAGTTCCCAAGGTGGCTTAATTCAGCATCCACTCCAGGCAGATCCGCTTTCCTCACCCCAGCATCAAGACTGGGTCAGGTGTTTCTCTGGAGGGAATGGGCTCCAAGGTGCCAGTCCAAGTTGTTTAAGATCCCAAGCTGTTCAGTGGTTGTGGTTTGCAGCTTGGGAATACTTTGCTTTTTTGTTGAAAGTCCACTAATAAGTGAGTATATCCCCTGCTGCTCTTTCTGGGTTTCTTCTTCGTTCAGGAGGATATTCTCCAAATCCATCCATTTGCCTGCAAATAATAGGATATAATTTTTTCTTACTGCTGAATAGTACTCCATTGTGTAGATGTACCACAGTTTGTTAATCCATTCTTAAGTTGAGGGGCATTTAGGTTGTTTCCAGGTTCTTGCTATTATGAATAATGCTGCTATGAACGTAGTTAAGCAAATGCCTTTGAAGTGTGAATGTGCATATTTAGGGTATATGGTTTTGCTGGATCATTGGGGAGCTTGATTCCCAGTTTTCTGAGAAACCGCCATACTGCATTCCAGAGTGACTGAACAAGCTTACACTTCCACCAACAATGGAGGAGTGTTCCCCTTGCTCCGCATCCTCTCCAGCATAGGCTGTCATCTGTGTCTTTTATCTTAGCCAATCTAACAGGTGTCAGGTGGTATCTCAAAGTTGTTTTGATTTGCATTTCTCTGAAGGCTAAAGATGATGAGCACTTTTTCAGGTGCCTTTCAGTCATTTGTATTTCTTCTGCTGAGAATTCCCTTTTTAGTTCTGAACCCCATTTTTTGATTGGGTTATTCAAGGTTTTGGGCTCTAGTTTCTTGATTTCTTTATATATTTTAAGATCAGTCCTCTATCACCTGAAGGGTTGGTGAAAATCTTTTCCCATTCTGTAGGCTGTCATTTTGTCCTTTTTTGTCATTTTGTCATTTTCTTTTCTATCAAGTTCAGTGTAGCCGAGCTTATGTTGAGGTCTTTCATTCACTTGGATTTGAGTTTTGGGCAGGGGGATAGGCTTGGATCTATTTGCATTTTTCTACACACTACCAACCAGCTATGCCAGCTCCATTTGTTAGAGATACTATCTTTTTTCCATTGAATACTTTGGGCCTCTTTGTCAAAGATCAGGTGTTCATAGGTTTTTGGGTTAATGCCTGGATCCTCAATTCGATTCCATTGATCCACAAGTCTGTTTTTATGCCAGTACCAGTCTGTTTTTTATTACTGTAGTTCTATACTATAACTTGAGGTTGGGGATGGTGATGCCTCCTGAGGTTCTTTTGTTGAGCAAAATTGTTTTGGCAATCCTGGCTTTCCTATTATTCCAAATGAAATTGAGTATTGTTCTTTCAAGGTCCAAGAAATATTGTGTTGGGATTTTGAAGGGCAGTGCATTGAATCTGTAGATTGCTTTTTGTAGAATTGCCATTTTTTACTATGTTGATCCTACCTATCTAGGATCGTGGGAGATCTTTCCATTTTCTGATATCCTCTTCAATTTCTATCTCCAGTGACTTAAAGGTTTTGTCAAATAGATTTGTTATTCTTTGGTTATAGTTACTCGAAGGTATTTAGTGCTATTTGCAGCTATTATAAAGGGTGATGTTTCCCTCATTTCTTTTTCAACCATTTTATCTTTAGTGTATAGAAAGGCTACTGATTTCTTTGAGTTAATCTTGTATCCTGCCACATTGCTGAAGGTGTTTATCAGCTGTCGAAGTTCCCTGGTAGAATTTTTTCTATCACTTATTTATACAATCATATCATCTGCAAATAGAGAGTTTCACTTCTTCTTTTCCAATTTGTATCCCTTTAATCTCCTTTCATTCTCTTATTGTTTTAGCTGAAACTTCGAGAACTATATTGAATAGATAAGGGGAGAGAGGACATCCTTGTCTAGTTCCTGATTTTAGTGGGATTGCTTTGAGCTTTTCTCCATTAAGTTTGATGTTGGCTGTTGGCTTCTTGTAAATCACCTTCATTATATTTCGATATTTTCCCTATATTCCTGATCTCTCCAGGGCTTTTATCATAAAGAAGTGCTGGATTTTGTCAAAGGCTTTTTCAGCTTCTAAAGTATGATCATGTAGTTTTTTTTCCTTCAGTTTGTTTATATGATGGATGACATTTATGGTTTTTCATACATTAAACCATCCCTGCATTTCGGGAATAAAGCCTACTTGGTCATGGTAGATGATATTTTTTAAACTTTATTTATTTATTTGCCTTGGTGTTTGCCTGGAACTGGAACTACAGACAGTTGTTAGCTGCCATGTGGGTGCTGGGAATCGAACCCGGGTCCTCTGGAAGAGCAGACGGTGCTCTTAACCGCTGAGCCATCTCTCCAGCCCCAGATGATATTTTTTATAAATTGTTGTATACGGTTTGCCAAAATTTTGTTGAGAATTTTAGCATTAATATTCATGAGGGAAATTGGCTGTAATTCTCCTTCTTTGTTGTGTGTTTGAGCAGCTTTGGTATTAGGGTAATTGTGGCCTCATAAAAGGAATTTGGCAATATTCAGTTTCTATTGTGTGAAATAGTTTGAGCGGTAATGGCAGTAATTCTTCTTTGAATGTCTGGTAGAATTCTGCACTGAAACCATCTGGACCTGGGCCTTTTTTACTTGGGAGGTGTTTAATGATAGCTTCAATTTCCTTAAGGGTTATACACCTGTTTAGTTAATTAATCTGGTCTTCATTTAACTTTGGTAAATAGTACGTGTCCAAAAAGCTGTCCGTTTCTTCTAGGTTCTCCATTTTTGTGGAGTATAGATTTTCAAAGTATGATCTGATAATTCTCTGGATTTCCTGGGGGTCTGTTGTTATGTCCCCTTTTCATTTCTGATTTTGTTGATTTGGATACTCTCTCTCTGCTTTTTGGTTAGTTTGGATAAGGGCTTATCTATCTTGTTGACTTTCTCAAAGAATCAACTCTTTGATTCATTGATTCTTTGTATTGTTCTTTTCGTTTCAATTATGTTGATTTCAGCTCTAAGTTTGGTTATTTCCTGCCATCTACTCCTTCTAGTTGAGTTTGTTTCTAATTGTTCTAAGGCTTTCAGCTGTGCTGTTAGTTCTCTAGTGTGGGATTTCTAAAGGTTTTTCATATAGGCATCTAATGCTATGAATTTTCCTCTTAAGACTGCTTTCATTGTGTGCCACAAATTTGGGTATGTTGTGGATTCATTTTCATTAAATTCTAGGAAGACTTTGATTTCTTAATTTATTCCTGACCTGAGGTGGTTCAGCTGAGTGATGTTTAGTTTCCATGAGTTGGTAGGCTTTCTGTGAATTTTGATGTTATTGAACTCTAACTTTAGGTCCTGGTGGTCTGATATGTTACAAGGGATTATTTCC
>PVIH01028463.1:0-15137 GCA_004025045.1 Sigmodon hispidus | reverse complement strand
ACAATGGGGATTAGGCCTCTGCTCTTGCCCGTTGCTTTTGCTTGATTTTTTAATTTTTAATTATTAAATAAGGGGGAGATGTAGAGAGCTGCCTGCTGCTGCGCCCTAGAGATGGTGCTGATTTCCGGCCTCCACCCACCCCCCTGTGGGTGAGTGCTCTCTTTTGATAAACAACTCCTTATTTGGCTTGAGCCTGGGGCGTGGTTTGCTGTTGCATATGTGGACCTATGAGCTGTGCCCACATGGCTTATTGGGATTGGATGCCCTGAGAGTTTCTAGTCAGTGGGCGGGGTTTTCCGGGGAAGAGGAAGGAGAAGCAGGAGAAGGACAAAGAGAGAACAATTGTAAAGGTCCCGAATAAACTGCTCAAAGAAGATCCTGGGTGTTGCGCTTTCCTTGCTGGCAAGGTTGCGCACGACATGGTGACACATGTGGCACTGGAACATAGTTGAGAGTACATCCTGATCCACAGGCAGAGAGAGAAACCTCAAACCCCACCCCCAGTGATATTTCTTCAGGCAATCTGGCCACACCTACTTCAACGAGACCACACCTCCTAGTCCTTATAATCTTTTCAAATAGTTCCACTACTTGATGACTAAGCATTTAAATATATGAACTTATGTGGGCTATTCTCAAGCAAACCACCACAAAATTTAATGGGCTTCTACACATTACGGTGCATATGGTGCTCCATGGAACACTATTGTGTGCTTATTGTGATTTATTTTACAAGCAGGTTCACCTTAAGAACAATTTATTCAAATATCATTATCTCTTCAAGGGAGTCTTCATCAGCACATCATTGTGATGCATTCCTGGGGAATCTTGTACAGCAAGGCAATAGAATCAGTAAAACGCAGACATGTGGCATGTGCAATGAAGGACCTGAAGATTCTGGCTATTGAGTCTCCATGGCTCAAGAGATGTATGCAGGCAGGCCCAATCCCTCTCTTCTGACTTCTACCATGTCCCCAAGATTTCTACCCGGGAAGCCACTGCTCCTGCTGATAGAAGTCCATGAAGGCCAGAGCCACTCAGGGAAGCCCTGATTTCCTGATGCACCTCAGCTTGTCCCAATGAGAGCCAACACTGTGCTGAGTAGCCTCGACTTGCCTGTGGGGTAGGGATGGAGGGGGAATCAGTGTAAATAATCTAGAGGTATGGAAGGAGGAGTCATCCTACAGTCTTTTCTTGTGTGAGTTGAACCTCAGATGGTCTGTCTACCCATGAGGTCACAGGAGAAATTCTCAGCCTCTCATCAATGTGTCTCTTTTTCCCCTTTATAGAATGTGAACACCATCGCAATTTGTTGTGTGGTTCAGTGGGTTAATAGGAGAGAAGTTCAGACTAGTCTCTGGCACAGATAAGTTGCCCAAGAATGCTTTACTGCCAGTGCTGCTGCTGTTGCTATGAGCCCTTAGATAGCTTATTTCCTTGCTCTGGTCTTCATGGACAGTTTTTTTTTTTTCTTAGAAAAAAAGAGGTTAAATTATAAAAATTAAACCTACAGATGACTCTAAGCCAAGTACCAATTTCAGAAAGTGTTGAGAGGAAATGCCCTGTTCAAAGAGGAATGTTCTGGGGCTGGAGAGATGGCTCAGTGGTTAAGAGCCCTGAGTGCTCTTCCAGAGGACCCAGGCTCAATTCCCAGCACCCACATGGCAGCTCACAACTGTCTGTAACTCTAGCTTCAGGGCAAGACACCACTGTACATAAAATAAAAATAAATAAATCTTCAAAGAGGAATGTTCTTTGATCCAGCCATTTCCCACCTCTTGGGGATGCCCAGGCCCTGGAATCCGTTAAAAGAGGCATATCTGTTAGGAGATTTTAAACCAGAAACATTTTTCCATGGACTAACTAGAGTCCTGAGGTGATACTAAGTCAGTATCTCACTTCAGTTGGATTCCTTATTCTGGTCTATGAATTTGTCCTGTTCCCAACTTCTTTCCTGTTTTGCTCTGTAAACTGCCCCTGGGACTCTCTTGGATGAATGCCTTAGATGTCAGTGTCCCCTACCTCAAAACCCTTCTACAATGATGAATGGCAGGTCAGAGGGGAGGAGACTGAGGATGTATTGCTTGCTCTGAAGACCCAACTCAGCCATGTTACTACACACTCCAGTGCAGGCCCTGTCAGGCCAGTCTCCTCTCCGAATTCCTAGATAGCTGTCACCAAGTTTGAGAGACTCTAAGTGAACCTGCAAGATTGAACAACTTGCTCCCAAGGAGAGGAGTTGGGTACTTAGCACTGATCAGCGGGTTTTCAATGGCCTTCCAGACACCTTGGGCCAGGAGAAGGACCAAGGGCCAGAAGCACAGAGCAATGTCTGGACCAGGTAGGACACAACAGCTCTTGCCCCACACTTAGTACTTCCTTCTCCCACAGTCCATCTGTCCAGCGGACACAGGGTGGCTGGGGTCATGACCGGAACATGGGAGCTGCACACAATTGAAGCCTCCGAGGGTAAAGCAGAGGTTACCCACAGGATTTGTGCTTTTGAAGCAATGTTTCCACTCTCATCTAAGAACATACCACATAATGGGAAAAACCTGAAATTGGATATAAAATAAGAGCCTTCCCATGAACCACTTATTTTGATAAGTATAAAATAATTATCTTCCAGGAAACAGCTCAGGCTTGTGGCTGGATAAGTGGCTTCTAAAATCCAACCCCCTAGTTGAATTGTAGCCCAAGTGTGCACTAGTCTGACTTTAGAAATGGGGACAGTATCCTTCCCATGAGCACTTCTCAGTATTACTGAACGGAGGCAGCATTATTATTATTGCTCTTGCGGGCCCACAGATGGGGAGAGGAGACTCTCTGGATGCTTGGTGCCCTGCTGCTTGTGGTAGCTGGCTGACAGGGTAGAGGAACAAGTGTCCCTGGACCAGAACCTTCTCACTGAGCATCACTACCCTGGCTCTGAGCCTTCTGTCTTGCCTGAAGACCAAGAAGGCCTGCTGTCATTGTTTCCTCACTTTAGGAATTTCAGTGACTGTGCCTAGTTCTTCTGTGTGCCCATATTCTCCAATAGAATAGCTACCCTAAGTAACAGGCCCAATCCCATCTAAGGAGGCCTGGTGGCTCATAGCCGTCATATCAGAAAGCTGATATGGTACCACCATCATCCTCATTATCATCCACAGTTGGCCCTATTGCTGAGGCCCAGTCCTTCCCTGCCTGGTGCTGCTCTGGGACCTCCCCTCACTGATGTCCTTGGCCAATCTATCAGTCTGTGATTTCAGGGGTCCTCTAAAGGAGAACTTTGGGTCCTACATTTACTTTGGGCTAGGTGTGGCCCTAAATATGCCAGGAGGGTGGTTTTCATCTCAAGCTTTACAACAAAGGTAAAGGCAGTAAGGAGAAGCCTTGCTCCAGACAGAGCATATTCAGAGTGGCCTTAGGCCACCAGACCTCACCTCTCAACCACAAGGCTGTGCTCTCACTGCACTCTGCCCAGCTGCTGTCATAGTTTTCTTGGAATCCACTGTGTAGGCAACTGGCAGAAACAAGGCTGTGACCCTGGAAGTCTGACACCCATTCCATCCCCACACCTTGGAACTTGAAGTGCTTGGCAGCACAGGGCATACTGCTAATTTCCTATGATGTTCCCTTAGTTACCTTTCTATTGATGTGTAATAAAACACCATGACTAAGGTGACCTATAGAAGAAAGAGTTTATAGGGCTTAGAGCTTCACAGGGTGAGTCTATGACCATCATGGTGGGCAGCATGGCAATGGACAGGTAGACGTGGCGCTGGAGCAGTTGCTGAGAACTCACATCTGACCCACAAGCATGAGTAGAGAGGAAGAGTGCTAACTGGGAATAGCATGGGCTTTTGTACCCTTAAAGCCCATCTCCAGTACACTCCTCTAACAAGACCATATCTATTTTTTGTCAAACAGTTCCGTCAACTGGGGACTGAGCATTCGAATAGATGCGCCTCTGGGGGACATCTTCATTCAAACCACCACACTCTCCCTGCCAGGACCCTCCAGACATTGTCATGTGATGCTGAGCCAATGCCACAGAGCATCTGAACACAAAAGAGGGAGATAGTGCTTTGTGTCTCCCCATCTCTCAAGGACGAGGTTCATCCCAGATACTTTCAGAATCATTGGATTGATGCATAGCACAAGAATAGTTCAGAAAACAAACAAACAAACAAAAAACTAGCTTGGTGTCATCCAGAATGTGTACATTAGGGTGTGTGCAGAAGTTCAGAATGTGTACATTAGGGTGTGTGCAGATGTCCAGAATGTGTACATTAGGGTGTGTGCAGATGTTCACCTTTATATCTGCTGCTATGTGCACAACTGAGCTCTAGTCATAAGATGTTCACACGGCTAGTGCACATGGTCTTATCTTTTGTGTGTCTTGAATACACACTTATGTGTGTGGGTTCACAAGCCTGTGCAGAGGCCAGAGGATAATGATGGTTGTCCTGCCTTACCACTCTCTACCTTATTCTTTTGAGACAGCATCTGGAGCTAGGCTTTGATACCTGGCAGATTGCCTGCAGGGTTTATCCATGTTGTGGCAGATATTGATCCTTTATTTCTTTTTATAACTGAGTAATTTTCTGTTAGCTGAATATACCACATGGTTAGTATAGTAATGTAGGTGCAAACAGGCAATTTTTCCCATGCATTTTCTAGTCTGAATTATGGACTTGGTGGGATCATATGTTTCTGTGGTTTGGGTCACCTGCATTGCCAGGAAACACAGATGGAACCCCTGTTTCTCAAGGCCTCCTGGTAAGCCCCTCTGTGTACACAATTACCTTTGCCACACTGAGTTACCTTCCTGTATGTCCTTCTGCCAGTTCAGTGGTCAGATAACATGGACAATCTGCTTGCCTATCATTTATGGAAAACTGGGAAGTGATGACTATCTCACATTCTTCTCCATAGCTGCTGTGCAACAGCTTTGAAGGGCCACCTCTGCCTGTCACCATGGCAGTGATGCACCTGCTTGGATTTGATGCATGGGGTTGCAACTCTGACCTAAATTCTCCTCTGCTGGCAAGCATTGGGTTGCTTCTACTGTTCACATGTGCTAAGCAGTAATACAGTCTCCCAGATTGTAGCCAAGAATAACCCAGTTGTTCTTGCTCATTTTGCCAAGTGGAGTAGAAAGCAGAGAGACCGAATGATGGCACTGAATCCTTCATGTTCTACCAGGGAGTAACAGGTGCTTCTCAGATGGCCTGACAAAGGTCAGAGGGACATTTTATGTCAAAGAGACATGTCAAGGCAAAGGTCAAAGGGGCATGGCCACATCTAAGTCTGGAAGGTTGCTGGACATCTTCTGGACTCTCTGGGTACCAGATGGCTGTAATGACATTGCAACACTTGCACATTTAGACAGGGCCAAACTACCTTTCTGCTACACTTAGCATTTTTGTCACCTTCCCTGTATTAGACCCCTAGAGAGGGGCTTGCATGTGTGCTGCCTCTGCTCACCTCAGCAGCTAGCTCAGAATGGGCTCCTTCTGTGATGCAGCCCCTTCACCAGGTAGGCCTCAGGAGAGATGGGGTCTGTGGTGGTTTGAATAAGAATGGTCCTTATAGGTTCATCTATGTAAGTGCAGGATTTGAAAGGGTTAGGAGGTGTGACGTTGTTGGAGGAAGTGTGTCACTGGAGGTGGGCTTGAGGTTTCTACAACCCAAGCCAAGCCCAGCGGCTCTCTTCCTGCTGCTGTGAATCAAGATGTAGGACTCTCAGCTCCTTCTCCAGCACCATGTTTGCCTGCATGCTGCCATGTTCCCCTTCACTATGACGATGCGCTAAACCTCTGAAACAGTAAGCAAGCCCCAGTTAAATGCTTTCCCTTATAGAGATGCTGTGGCCTTGGTGTCTCTGCATAGCAACAGAACATTGACTAATATGGGGCCTCACCTGATTCACCTCCAGGCCACAGCCACAGTCACCTGTGGAGGAGGATGGGACAGTCATCTTCTTCATAGGAGAACCTTCTTTGCTCCAGGTGGGGTTATCACTTATGGCAGACTCTGTCTCCTGCAGCCCTGTCAGCTGGGATAACCAGGATCAAGGCAGTAGCCCCATGTAGAAGTGACAGGACCACTCCCAGGTAGGTGTCTTAAAGACTAGCTGGGTGATCTGACTCACCCTTCTTCCCCCTGCAGACCAAAAGACAGACACATTAGTGGGAGCTGTCAGCCCATTCTAGGACTGCTGGAAAAGTAGATTCATTTTCTGGGCTTCATGACAAAAGACAACCCATGGGTGGTTTTAGCATGTTTTAATACAGCCGAGCCCTTACTCAAGCCCCACAGAGGATGTATGGTTATGCCAAGCTCTTCATGAAAGCGTACCTGTGGTCTTTAACTTACAGATTAGGCATAGTAAGAGATTAGTAATAAGATAGAGTAATTATATAAATACACTATGGTAATTTTTAAAAGTTGAAGGCCATTATTACATAAAATAAAATCCTTTGTCACTGGAACAGTAGATCTAACAGCCTTGGCAGTGGCTAAGAGACTAATGGGCTGGTATTGCATGCAGAGTGGATACTCAACACAGATGATTTGTATCCCAAATCAGAGAGAGTGGGAAACTGAAGAGATGTCATCACACTATGGATAATGATGTACAGTTTAAAACTTAGAAATGGTTTACTTTCACAATTTCCCACTAAATATCTTCAAGTCAAGGTTGACTATGTATAATAAAATTAAAAAGTGAAACCCTGTGTAAGAGAGTATCCCTAAACAGAAAGTTATTCCTCACAGTTCTGGAACCCAAAAGTCCAAACTCTAGGGGAGGCTTTGTTCCCTAAGTGGGCTCTCATGTTGGAATCCTTTCTGGCTACTCTCACAAGTTCCAGATTTTTCTAGAATTTCCCAGCATTCCTGGCTTGAACTTATTCTCTAGTCTTTCCCTTTCCCTAGGTGTGTCTGGGCCTGTCCTGTTCTCTGAGAAGGAAAATCATCAGATCAGAGTTCATTCCAACTTAGGAGAACAAATCAATGGTAAGTGATGAGATATTCTAAGGTCCTGTCTCCAATCAAGGTCACACTTAGAGGTTTCAGATGAACAAGAATTTGAAAGACACACTATCTAGTACAGGAGAGGAACACAAATATCCCCTTGTCTAAATGGCCAAGCTCCTTAGTTCCAGTCAAACCTTCCCCCTGCACGCTATCCTGTGGGATCAGATCAGGAGTTTTCTGGAGAGTAGGGAGCTGTTCTTCTAAACTCAGGAAATGAACCTATAAACAGAAAGGTGCTTGCTCACACCCCCACATGAGATCCTCCAGTCCAGCACATACCTAAGCCCTGGCTCTCAAAGTCCTCTGTGCCAGCCCCTCCTTGCTGGTGTGCTCTGGAGCCAGAAGAGATGCCCCACCGGTGTACCTGGCTCTGCCTCAGAGACTCATTGGTTATGTTTGTCTCCCTGTCCTGAGGATTTCCCTGGCCCAGTGTCGGTTCTGAGTCAATAAGAGTCAGAGATTCTCTCTGAACTTCTTCAGCACTCCTACTCACCCCTGGAGTCTTGGTCAGGGTGACCAGGTCAGCGTGCCACTGCCCAGACTGAGTTCATTGCTGTCCACTTACGGCCTACAACCCAGGGGCCTATTCATATTTCTAGTCCTCTAAGTGTCTTTCTTCAACTGAAGTCCATGATCACATATAACAACCTTTTTTTTTTTTTTCTTTTTAAGATTTATCTATTAGGCATACAGTGTTCTGCTTGCATGCCTGCAGGCCAGAAGAAGGCACCAGATCCCACCACCATGTGGCTGCTGGGAACTGAACTCAGGACCTCGGGAAGAGCAGCCAGTGCTCCCAACCTCTGAGCCATCCTCTAGCCCCCGACATATAACAATCTTAATCCACACATGTTATAAGTTAAATGTGTGAAAATGCTTGAACTCTGAATCCTGAACCCACTAGCCTGCTTAAAATCCCCACATGGATAGGCCAGACATGGTGATACATGCCTTTATCTCTGCACTTCAGAGGGAGGCAGAGGCAGATGGATAGCTATGATTTCAAGGCTAGTCTATCTATATAGCAAGTTTCAGGCCAACTAGGGCTAGATAGTGAGACTTGTCTCAAAAATGTCAAAGTGGGGGCTGGAGAGATGGCTCAGTGGTTCTGGAGGACCTGAGTTTGAATCCCAGCATCCACATGACAGCTAACAACTAACTGTCTGTAATTCCAAGATCTGACACCCTTACGCAGTTATGCATGCAGGCAAAGCATCAATTCACATAAAATAAAAATAAAAAAATTTTTTTTGAAAAGCTCCTAGACATCAGAGCCCAGATATTATGAACTTCTGCTTGGCAAGGTGACACTCACACTTGTTCTGTCCCCCACTGAGGCAAGTGTACATTTAGCCCTTCACAGGCAAACCAACCAACCCAACACAACAAAGAAAAAGTAACAGGATCTGAGTTTGAATATTTGCCCCCCACCCCATTTTTTGTTTTTTCTAGACAAGGTTTCTCTGTGAAACAGTCCTGTCTTGGAACTTACTGTCTTAGACCAGGCTGGCCTCGAACTTACTGTCTTAGATCAGGCTGGCCTCGAACTCAGAGAGCCCCCTGCCTCTGCCTCCCTGAGTGCTGGGATTAAAGGCATGCAACACCAATGCACAGCTCCAGCACCCATTTTTAAACCAGTCATGGCTATGTGTGCCTGTGATCCCAACACTGAGGGACAGAGACAGGCAGATCCAGGAGCTCACCAGGGTCAGTGAGAGACTCGACTGTCTTAGGGTTTCTATTTCTGTGATGAAGCATCATGATCAAAAAACAAGCTGGGGAGGAAAGGGTTTATTGGGCTTACACTTCAGCATTGCTGTTCATCACTGAGGGAAGCCAGGACAGGGCAGGGTCCCAGAGGCAGGAGCTGATGCAGAGGCCATGGTGGGTAGCTGCTTACTGGCTTGCTCCAGTGGCTTGCTCAGTCACCTTCTTATAGGACCCAGGACTAGCAGCCTAGTAGGAGTAGGCTGGGTCCTACTCCACCGATCACTAAAGGAGAGAATGCCTTACAGCTGGATCTCATGGAGACATTTTTTCAACTGAGGCTCCTTCCTTTCTGATGACTCTAGCCTGTGTCAAGCTGACACACAAAAGCAGCCAGAACAGAGACCCTGTTTCAAAAAATTAATATGGACCATGATAGAGGATGACATCTAACGTCCTCCTCTGGTCTCTGCATGGATATGCTCAGGTGTACACACACACACACACACACACACACACACACACACACACACACACACACTTTGGTCATGTTATCCAGTTGGCTAACAAAGGGTGGCACCTCCATCTTGAGCCCCTGAAGGCTCCAGGTCTTTACCCATCCATCTTGACTGTCCATTTGTCTCCCTTCCTCTGAAGATGTTATTTTTTGGTTTTGCTTTGTTTCTTGCTAAAAGATTAATGGCATGTTTTGTCTGTTTTAATTTTCTCTTTTTAGTGAGAAGGTTACCCTTTTCTCCTTTAGAATATTTAGAGGGTTTTCTTACTAACTTGATAGGGTCTGTAGGAAGATGTCAACCCTTTGCCCTTCATCTTCATGGTAGATATTTTTCCCCTGTCGAGGCAAACTTTCTTCAGGTGTGAAGTTCTGGAAGTTTGCAGCATGAATCCTCATATAGGGGACATTAAGGCACATAATGGGCATGAATGCCTTTTATTGCAGTTTTCAAACAATACAGATGTGCTCTTTGAATGGCCATTTTTTATATTGACCCTCTATAAAGTCCAATGGCATAATACTAAATCATAAATAAGTGAAGACATTTTTACAGGAAACAGAGATATTGAAGTCTGAAGACATGTCTTTCCCCCCACATTTTTAAAATTATAAAGTAATAAACACACAAAGTAAAAATATTAAGGCAATGTAGACTGATATTAAATGAAAAAGAACTGTTGCCTGCCCCATGCCCAGCTCTCGGGAGAGACCATTTTAACGGTTTATGTTTTCAGAACTTGTTGTAGCCACCATATTTCTAAATAAAATGCTTTTACTGCTGCTTCAGGATTGACAAATTTTAGACAATTTCTCCTCCACGTCCCAGGATGAAAGAGAAGTCAAGTCATTTCCACTTCCTCCATCATCACTTTAATTGTGTTAGTTGTATTATTTTTAGCTCTTCCAGCTTTCCTTAATGGCCTGGAATCATGTGCAGACACCTCCATTTCTGCTTGGCCAGCAGTGGCTCACTGCAGGGCCCCTGAGGCTCGAGGGACAGGGTGAGGCTTGAGCTCAGAGCTGTAGCTCTTTGGTGAGCCTGGGCTGTGGTCTTTCCTTTCTTTTGGCCCAGAGCTCATTCACTCACTGAGTGGTGGGCAGCTGTGACATGCAAAGCTTGCATAGCAGTAATATAACACAACACTTCGGCTCACAGAGCTCCCTCTCTTGTTGGGAGAAGACAATCAGCAGATGAAAGGTGCAGTTTATCAAGTAGTGATAGAACCTAAGAGAAAATAAGAAGTGAAAGAAGAGAAGGGGGTTCCGAATAATAAGGAACCAGAGGAAGTGTGTCTGACTCTCCCTTCTGAACCTGTCACTTTGTCATCCTCGAAATTGCCTGTGGTTCTACAGCCAGCAAACTCTTATTGTGATACTGGAAATACAGATGCTACTATTTACATTGGGGTTATGTAGACAAGCCCTCATTATAGATTAAAAATATTGCAAGAATGCATATGCTATATTAGTTATTTGTTTTGTTGCTGTGGTAAAGTATCCAAAGAGCATCTTAAAGGGATAGTGTTTATTCTGGTTCCAAGTTCCAGTGTATACCATGGCAGGAAAGGTGTGGATGCAAGAGGCATCTGCAGTCTGGACATAAGAGAGTAATGAATGCTTCTTCTGTGCTGCAGTCAAGACCTGAGCCCACTCTCCTTTAGGGTGAGGCTCTGCACCTTAATTAAAGCACAGAAGTAAATCATTGGCATGCCCAGAAACTAACCTCATCTACATAAGCCTTCACAGTGTACTTGAAGGCTTGTCTCCTGCCTGATTCCAGCTCCTATGAAGTTGAGAGTTCACACTAATCATCATAGAATACTAAATACCACAGCCAAGCCTACCCTGAGTTTACAGTAACCTCACTAGCCTACAGTTGGCAAAAAACCATATAACATAAAGACCATTTTACAAATAAAGCCTCGAACACTTTATATATTCATATGTGTTGGGGTATAAAAATGCAAAACACAATACTCAAACCAAATTGCTGGCTTTTTCTTCCTTTGGAAAATACAAATGGTGGGTGACACTGATGTAGCAGGAGGGCTTGGGGGCTGTAATGTCCTCCACAGAGGATGAAGCAGCAGTCTTTAAGGGTTGTTTAGGTGTGGTGGTCTAAGCAGTGGCAAGGCTGTGGCTCATGGAGGCTGAGGCTGTGGGGCTAGGGGAGTTCAGTTAGAGGATGAGTAATGAATCCCTGTCACCAAGCTGGGCCACCTAGTCACAGCCATGAAGGTCAAGTCTGAAGGAAATCTTTCTTTTCTCCCAGGCCATCAAAGCATACGAAATTACTTTTTCTTGGGAACATCCCTTATATTAGGTTATAAAGATCATGCCAGTGCAGAAGAAGCATGGGCTGGCCAATAGTCCAGGTTTAAGGCTTTTGTTGCTATTAGGGATTACGATGGTTACACTGGTCTTGGTGTTAAGTGCTCTAAGGAGGTAGCCACTGTCATCAAAGGAGACATCATCTTGGCCAATGCTTTCCATTGTCCCTGTGTGGAAAGGCTACTTGGGGAACAAGATTGGCAAGCCCCACATCATCCCATGCAAGGTGACTGCCTCTGTGACACTGTGCTGGTGAGTCCCTACCTGCCCCTAGAGAAACTGGAATCATTTCTGTCCCTGTATGTAAGAATCTGTTGCTGCTAGTTGGTACTGATGGCTGACTGCTCCACATCAGTCAGGGGCTTT
The DNA here is from genome assembly GCA_004025045.1 of Sigmodon hispidus. NCBI lineage: Eukaryota > Metazoa > Chordata > Mammalia > Rodentia > Cricetidae > Sigmodon > Sigmodon hispidus. The sequence goes on along the minus strand of PVIH01028463.1, from coordinate 3,190 downwards.
ACTGCCACCCTGGAAGCTTCACCATTACCACCTTTGAAATCTCCAAGAGCTTACAGCTACTTCATCTCTGGAAAGAGATCATATTCTCCAAATCTCCCTATCAGTGATCCACTGACCATCCTATGTGAGACACACCAGAGTCCTGAGCAGTGGATCCAGGCTCTAGCTGTGGGTAGCATATTGGGTTTTTTATACCACAAAAACCAAAGTGACTTAAGTTTGAGAAAAAAATTTCTGGCAACACAATAAAGTGTAAAGCACCAGTGGCTTCCTTCATGATCAAGTGCATGGCTGGGCGCTAGGCAGCTATCTGCCACTGGTCAGCATCACAGACAAAATATCTACCTTAAATTTTAAATCCAGAAAGATCAAAATTCAAAGTAGAGTCTCTGCTAGAAGCTATAAAGATGAGAAATTGTCAGTCAAACCATCATAAATCAGGGACCATCTGCACTGTTCCTTTCCATGTCCAGGAATGGGATGCAATCATATACCATTAAGAGCAGCAACTAGCTTCTCCAGGAGTCCCCCTTAACATGGATTTCAGTTGCTCAAAATTACTCTAAGATGTTCATGTAGCTCTTCTATAGCGCTTTGCTTCTCCTGTCCTTATTAGCAGCCTTTATTTTATTTTGTTGAGGTGAGGTAGGATGTAAGGCCAGCTTCTTCACTGTTGCTATTCTAAGTGCTAATGGGGCCAAGCCACACTCCAGGTCCCTCAGACTAGAATCCCTTTTTATATTGAGCTCATCGTTGCATGGCTGGTTTCTAGACCCTATATCTCTTTTCCTCACCTTCCTGAATTTATTGGAATATATCCTGGAGAAAGCTGTTAGAGAGCCAGGCATGATGATGCATGCCTTTAATCCCAGTACTTGGTATGCAGAGTTCAAGGCTAACCTTGTCTTCATATCAAGTTCCAGGCCAGCCAGAGCTTATAGTGTGACCTTGTCTCAAAACACAAAGAAAAAAAGAAAGTTGTTAGAAAGACACAAAAAAAAATGTTATCTAGAGCTGGGGAGATACTCAGCCAGTGAAGCTTGAGGATCTGTGTTTGATTCCAGGCATCCATGTACAAAGTCAGGTGGCCCAAGCCCTGAATCCCAGCAATGGGGAGGTGCAAACAGGAGGATCCTTGGGTCTTTCTAGTGAGCTCAGGTGCCAATGAGAGACCTTACCAAAAAAAAAAAAAACCTAGAGACTGACCTCTGGTCTCCACATACATGTATGTACACCAGCACACATTTGAACATACACACACAGAAATCCCCAAACACAATGAATTCTATTCTATGACATTAACTTAATTTGGTGTAGGTTTTTTTCTTTTTTCTAAGATGTTTCCACAAGTTTTGCCTAAATTTTTGATGCCTTGAAATTCCACAAGGCTGATGCCAGGAGAGTCTCATTTCAGAAGGAGGAATCAGAGTCTTGCAAAAGCCAATAAACTTAGGTTGGAATATAAGCAGAGTTATGTTCTAATGGGGCTTATACAGGGCAAAAATGGCTGACAAGATGGCTCCCCAAGGCAAGGTGAAGAGGAGCTTCTATTATTTATGGTGAGCAAAGTGTACTCGGGTCTAAGTGACTTGATCTTGGTATCTGCGTAGACACTTTCTGTGAAAGAAAGCCTACCTTTCTTCATCAGAACCCCTCCATCCATGCCCCTGCACACTCACCCACAGATAGCAGTCACCAGGGGTTCTAAAAACACATCTCTGCATGACCAGCTAACAAAGCCCACACCACTGGAAAGTCCAGAACAGTGACATCACATCCACCTTGCCATCCATGGGGAGGCAAGGTCTATACTTGGGACTCTGTGCCAACACCACTCCACTCGGCCCAGCAGGATTATCATTATCTTTACTTGTCAGCTTGAGACAGCCTACAGTCATATCAGAGAAAACCCTTGACTGAGGAATTGCTTACATCAGTTTGGCCTGTTGACCTGTCTTGATTTCTAATTGATGCATGAGGGAGCAACCCACTGTGGGTAGGTACAGTCCCTAGAAAATATAAGAAAACTAATTATATAATAAGAAAACAGCTATGCTGATCTGAGTGGCCTGTGCTGTCACCTGTGGGCATGGTATTGTCTAGGCCAGGGCTGCTACTGAAGACCATGTCTGCATTCTTGGCCCTCCCACACCCAGGGTCTGTGGCTCCTGATGTCATCAAAGGCAATGTGAATGCTAGGGTTCTAGGCCACCACTTAGGACCATACTGGTGTCTGACAGCCATATTGCCACGGGGACTATGCCAATCTGGATGACCTGTAATGCCACCTGGGGCCATGGTGATATCGAGGCCTGAGCTGCTGCTTAGGGCATGTCTGAGTTCATGTTCCTGCTGCAGCTGGAGTCTGTGGTGATGTCTATGACCTGTGTTACCACAGGGGGCCATAGGAACCACACATGCTGAATGTGGATGGGCACACATTCAGGATATCCGAAAGCAGTTTGGGTGAGGGTTCAGTGAGGATGGTGTGCCAGAGGCCATGAACCAGAACAATGACCCATTGCGAAGAATATTTTATGGGTGAGGCTGATTGGACAAAGGTGAGTACCGTGTGACAAACCACAGCTCCTGATGCCCCTAGGATGAATGGAAGGTTGTTGGAAAGATGGAGGAGTGAGGTGGGGTTCTTTTGTTTTGTTTTTAATTAATTTTGGAGGGTATACTGTAGGGGTAAAGGGTAGATATGGAAGGACTAAGAGATGTGTTAAATGAAATTTCTGGCCCAGCCTAGCTCTATAGTCCAAATAATTCTCTCCTGCCCTTGGCCTGGCATAGCCCGAGATTCGGACTTGCTGGAGCCCCACTGCCACTTAGCCCCAAATAATGACTCAGATGCTATGGCTCAGGCTTATTGCTAGCTAGCTATCACATCTTAATTTTAGCCAATTTCTATTCATCTGTATTGTCACGTGGCCCGTGGGTTACCTGTACTTCATTACATATTGCTTTTTGGGTGGTTGGGTTGTGTCTTTCGTGACTCCACCCTCCTTCCCCTGTATCTATGCTTGGATTTCCTGCTTGCTTCTAAGCTGCTCTGCCATAGGCCAAAACAGTTCCTTTATTATTCAGTGGTATTCACAGCATACACAAAGACACCCCATATCAGAGATGAGTGGGACTGGGGCGCATGATCTAAAATTTACAAAGAATCTATAAAGAATTATGACAA
>PVIH01028462.1:0-15141 GCA_004025045.1 Sigmodon hispidus | reverse complement strand
AGGCACTGAGGCCTCTAGCCCCCTCCTGACCTCTGGGCGGGGTCCGAATCCGCCCCTCTGAGACCTCAGCAGTTGGTTCGCTCAGTTCGAGGTCGTGGCGGGGTTTCCCTCAGCAGGAGCCGTGGAAGTGGTCAGGGACAGCGTCCACCTGCCCCTGCCCCAGAGAGCGCTGGGATTCTGCAGCCAGCGCTGGGTCCCGTAAGTGGAAACAGCAACAATGGGAGCTCAACTCTCCCTCCCAGGCTGGGATAAAGGCACTGAGGCCTCTAGCCCCCTCCTGACCTCTGGGCGGGGTCCGAATCCGCCCCTCTGAGACCCCAGCAGTTGGTTCGCTCAGTTCGAGGTCGTGGCGGGGTTTCCCTCAGCAGGAGCCATGGAAGTGGTCAGGTACAGCGTCCACCTGCCCCTGCCCCAGAGAGCGCTGGGATTCTGCAGCCAGAGCTGGGTCCCGGAAGTCAGGAAGTTACTTTTCTAAGCTACCCCTTTAATGCTTTGATTTATTTGGTTGTTGTTGTTGCTGTTGAGATTGTGTATATTGCAATAGCTTCTGTGGATTTGTTGTCAGACTATCTCTCAGATACTGTGTCAATCCTCTTTCATCTGGTACATTTGGCCTTTCATGGAAATTTTTTATGTATCAAGGATTTCATTTGTTCTATACAGTGAGCATGGAGATGACGAGATTTGGCACAAATATAATCAGACATCAGCCAGTTATTATCATAGAGGTTATGCTTATGGTCTCTAAATAATCACATATACAACAAGGCCTGGGAACATGATGACAGCAATCTGGCTTTGCACAGGTCGAACAGAATTTACTACAGTGGGTTAAAACAAAACGACTAAAAAAGAAAAAAAAACATATTACCTACACAATGCATAGAGGTATAAATAGCAAAAAAGGTTAATTATCACTCATTTTATTGTATCTCTATTTATTAGTTATCATGCTATACATAAATAATTTTACACAGTTTCACAAAATCTGAGTTGTGTGCTGTCCTTTCCCAGAGGAATAGCAAATGTTGATATTTCACTGGATAAAGGACTATGGGCCTCTAATATCTATAAATTTTATTTATTGCATTTTACTTTTCTTTCTTGGTAATATGATTGGTTCTCTATTTTCCAAAATGTCGAAAATGTTGTGACTTTTTTCTAGAAAATGTTCTTTCTCTTTTTTCTCCATTGTTTATCCTAAACAGTTAACAACTTCTAATGACATTGACTGATACAATGGACAGATGGAAGCAGAGGTTGAGACTGAAGCTAGTATTGTGGCATATAAACTAGGCCATGAAAACATATACAACTGTATGTATGTATGAACAGAAATTAATCTATTTCACTAGCTATTAATAATACATTTGTGTTAGTGTATTAAATGCTCAATAATATATAATTCATGATTACTTTCTGAACAAATTAACAGTGTCACAACATGAACTACAAAGAACATGGTAGTAACATAATATACACAGTACGATTAACTTCAAAATGAAAATATCACATCGTAGCAACAAGAAAAGGAAGCTAAAAACTTGGACAGCACACAGCAGAGCTCCATTCAGAACATAGGTTGTTCCCAAAATTAAACCTCCTTGTGAATAGATTTACCTTTTGTACAATAACAAGTACTTCAAACTGGGACAAGTAATGTAATAAAGAGTTTAAGTCATTTGCTCTTCTGAAAGCCAAACTACTTAGAACTGAATAATTGAGTAGCTTTTTCTTAAGTACAAATGTAAATGTTTTCATTTCATTCTTTGGTCTGTAACTATTTACAAAGATAAACAAAAAATACTCTAAGGTTTTGTTTTTTGTTTTTGTCTTTTTTTTACAAAATAATACTATATATTACATTGATACTATATAACATATATTATATATCTGTATTCATAAACCAACTTTTCTAAGATTATAATAAACACACGTAAGCAATGGTTTTCTTTTTCAAAATGTTGAGAATTCTGAATACAGGAAAATTTCTAATATTAAAGTAAATGTATAATTTAAATTATTTATAATATTTTTAGTATTAGACTACCAGTATCATAGTATAAGAGAGGAGTATATTTCTACATTTAAGTAAAAAAATAATAGGACTCTGAGAGAATGAGATGAAATTACCAACTCCCTGCCATTATCATCCCATGACACCCATACCATTCACTTCAGCTGATAGAGCCACATCCAGCAGGACTCCAGCTGTGGTCAAAATGGTGTTCATCTTGTGCTATTCCCTGGTGTCACCAAAGGTGTTTAATTTTCAAGTTAGACTTGACACAGAGAAATAGAAATTGCACCAATGAAAAGGGAACTTGAAATAAAGCAGTGGAGGTGACTATGGAGACATTATCTTTGCTTGAGGGGAAACATATTCTCCCTTTAAATCACTGAACCAACTTGTGTCATCTTCTTATCCTGAGAGACAAATGCTAAGTAGAAGTGAAAGTCTTTTATGCTGTAGTTTTAAAATGAAACAACCCTGTGGGGTGTTATATTTTTAAAGCTACAGGACTGCATAGCCAGAGCTTCCCTTCTTACATTATCTTAATTATATACCTACTTGGGATAGAGTTTAGAGTACTACTGATGAATACAGATATCAGAACCACAAAACACCTTGGAAATCCATTTAATGTCCTATAACAACCACTTTGAGAATATGGATGAAATGGCCCTTCTTTAAGATGAGAAACTATCTCCTTGATTGGTTGCTGTAACTGTCTATAATTTAAAATGGAAAGTAGATCTCTAACATAAAACCACTATCACTCTAGCTACAGAAAGGGCAATTTCATACCTATAATACTTGATAGCAGAAGGATGGAGAGATGCTCTGAATCGAGGGGCAAATGCCTGATTGTTTTGCTTTGTCCTATTTCTTCTGGGAGTTCATATCACTGGCTTGTCAAAGGACATGTTCTAGTTTCTTAATATCCACACAGTGAATGAATTTAAATATTGTCAGAAGCATATATATAGCAAATGAATTGATACTAGAAAAATTTCTTAGCTTCCTTTAAAGCATTATGATGTGAGAGCAAAATAAGCAGTGTGCAGGATAGGGAAGAAGGTCTGCTCTTCCATCTATTGGCTAGACCCACTGGTGAGGAGATGGGAGGGATTTCTTTCAGTGAATCAGAATGCAGTACATGCCTTTCAGGTAAACATGGGATGAAGCCTTTGTCTTATTGGAAAGCATCCATTTGAAGAAAATAGCTATGCCTGAAGTTCAAAGATATTAGAACAGTCTTTACACTGAGAAACACCTCATCATGAAGTCACTTCCAGAATGTGTGAAAGCAGCCCTTTCTTAAATGTGAGCTATTCCTCTAGTGGCAAAATATTCTTCTGTTTTGTAATTGCTCATACTCCAATGAACATTCAATTCAATATCAAGAGTGAGTAAAGAAAATGTGACTAGAAGGGAACAGAAGGGAGACTGACCCAGCCTCAGAATTCAGTGTAAGCAAGGGAGCTGGTTTAGAAGTATAAATAAATATGCACACAGAAAACAGAATCCTTACAAGCTAACTATACAAATAACTTTAGAAGGTAGAATGTTGTGCTATTTTTCACAAATATGCAGAAATGGCTGTTTGTTTAAAGCACTTCTGTAAATGTTACTAAGTTTCTGGATGGAAAGTTATTTAAGGGGCTGACTTGCTGCTCTTAAGTTTTTGACACTTAGATACCTAAACAAATTGTCTTTTGCTTGCTTAAATTACAAAAATTTTCTGCAGAGTGAGTCTGATTACTGTATTTCTAGCAGTTAAAATTTCTTTAAATTTAAGCCTAGAATTTAGTTAGCATTCCATAAATTCGACGCATATTTTTCAGCTGAGTCAGCTTCATCAGAAAAATCCATTGGGGAAAATAAAAGAAACCAGTAATGCACAAAAATATGCATAACCTGTGCAATGATTTTCTATTTTGCACCAAGAAATTATGCAAGTATCCATTGGACTTTGGGATCAATGCTATGATCACCTACAAGAGCTTGCTAATTATTGCCATATGTGAATGTGGATTCTGTACTCTGGACACTTGTCCCATAGGATTTAGACTCATAGCTGCAGCCTTATCATTTTCATTAACTGACAGAAAAAAACCTATTAGAGGAGACTTTGGTCAGTGCCAACATGATACAGACTAGGGCAAGTGACAAAAAGCTGATAGGTCAGTGTCACCTAAGTACAGCTCTGTACTTATTAAGAACTAATGCTTAGAAACTGAGAGATTGCAATGTCCTAGGTGTTTTAACATTCAAAAAAGAAAAGAAAATTCTTTCCCAAAGTGGGGACAAGATGAATAGGGAAGGCAGCCAAGTTTCAAAATGTTTGCTGGTGATTGTGGCATCCTCCAAAGTAAAAGTAAAAACTTGCCATATTAAAGATGGATGTCGTGGCTCTCTGTAGAGACTCAGAGGCTTTGAGCTACAATCTTAGAGATAATCATTTCACTTAAGCCCACAACGGACCTAACAGACCTGCTTGTATTTGGTTCTCCCACAAGTAAACAAGAGGATTTCAAAAGACAACAAAGCTATTAGTTCTGTGTGGCCAGATAAACTAACATCTTGTTCAAGAGTAAATTTTACCCTTCCATGTATTTGGATTTTGTCTGTGAAAAATCTCAGTAGTTCTAGGTATTGAGTAGAACGAAGATTTGTCAACTGTCTAGCAGGAGCCTTCTTTGGAAGGAAGAAGCTCTTTTTGTGTTGTATTTTTATAAATTGTTTAAGGGTATAATTGCAGTAGAGAATTATGATGATAGTGTAATATTACAAAGAGCAAATATCCTCAAAAGAAGGGAACTAAGAAAAATCAAATGTGGTTTAATACTGCTCAAATACATTGATAAACTGATTCATATATTTGCAAGCATTTGTGCTTATTATTCAACTCTTTAATTACTCTGGTAAAATATTTCACTACTGTACTCTACCAGGCATTTTAATGTATGTTCATTTAATACAAATCCTATTAATATCATTCAAGCATTCCCATTTTTATGGACAAAAAACCTGATCCATGAAGATGTCTTGTAATTTATTCAGTTATATAATAGAAACTGGAAGAGTCAGGATTAAAAATAAATTAGTTCAAATCTATGCCATTTATTAATATGTGCCCACAAATCAAATATCCTTATAGTTCGTCAGTATTTGGATTTTTTTCTAATATTATGATATATAATATGGCTCTGCTTATATTTTTTCTTCTGCTTTATCATAAGTGTGCAGTAAGAAACAGCAGTAAAGCTTTAAAAGAACCCATGCAACATGGATTTTTTCTGTCTGTTTTTAAAGCCAAATATCTGATGCATATGAAAATATAGATCAAATATTTAGTTTAATGACATTATATTCTGAGATGAATCAGACAAATATCAAAATACAAATTTTCTAACATATGAATAATTTAAACTACTTTAAAAAATAAAACCTATAAGGGGGTTTAATTATGACTCCTGCAAAGATATATTTTGCTTGTGTGTGTGTGCCTTTGTGTGAGTTATGTAATTATCTCTGCAGCCAGGTGAATTAACTTACCCATAATTTTATGTAGTCAGTTCTTAGGCTTTCTTCATTATCCTTCTTCTCCTCTATGCGTTTTCTACACTCATTAGTAGTACCTAGAAATAATGGATTCTGTATCTATAATAATTTCTCTACGTCTGTCCTGTCAGCTCTTGCTTTGATTGCTTCGACAGACTTCTTTCTGATGTCTCTTGACTCGGGTCAATACATTTTCTACATGTTGCAAGAATAGACTTTGAAACATAAATCTGATTATTGTGTACCTCATGTGTAAAGTTTCAATGACTTCTGACAACACTCAATATGCATTAAAAGCAATCCCTTAGCATGCAGCTTCCCAAGTATTTCATGACTTGATAGATCTGCATGAAACCCAAGATTAGATTGACACCCACACATTCTGTTCCAGTGATTTACGGGATTGCTTCTGTTGTCTTTCATATTCTTGCGAATTCATTCTTACCCCCTCAGTTTTCAGACAAATAGTCAGCTTTGCAGTTTGCTTTATCCTTTTATATATCTAATAAGACTTTGAATTAAGTTTGTATATGTTATAGAGACCTTCAGTCTTTATATTAAGATTAGATATTGAACATGACCATATATATTATTCAGTTAAAATCTTGCTTGTTTTAACTTTAATCTAACATAAGATATTGCCCTTGTTTATGTCCCCTACAGACTGCCACAGTTTTGAGGTATCATGTGTGAACCTTTACTGTAATTTATAGAAGACACAATTTTACTGCAGATTAATGCTACTCTTGCTGATAAAATCTTTCTCACCTTCTTCCATGATGTTCCCTGAGTCAAGTCTTAAATGCAGGAGTTGTGTTATAGATGTTTCCACTTGGGCTAAGTAACTCAAATTAGATGTGCTCTGCATTTGGCAAGTTGTGGTTTTTGATACATATATTATTTGAGATGACATCTCACTATAAAACCCAGAATATTTTGAATTGTGCATCTTCCAAAGTTTACTCTAAGTTCTGGGGCACATGCATGTACCATCCTGCCCAGAACCACAAACCATGACCAGCATCACCCCCAGATGTAAGTGTCTTTTATGGACATATAATTGCATCATTGTTTCATTTAAATACACATGATTATATTGGGAATTATTACATCATATTAATATAAAGTTATTATTTTACAGTTTAAATGGGTTTGCCTACTATGTGACATTGAATAAGCAAAAGGTACAAAAGTTTGCTATTAAAAGATCCAAATTTCTCAAGAGAGAGGAAGTTATGGATGATTTTGAACCACCATATGAGTGCTAAGAATACAACATCCCATGCAAGCATAACCAGTACTTTTTAACCATCTCTCAAACCCCTACATTAATTCTTTTAAGTTTGGTTTGAAAATAATTTATTATGTTTTCTAGCTATACAACGAAAGTCACTGGTTTCAGCTAGTAACAGAGAATGTACGTGATTCAATCTGTGATAATGTTCCCATAAGAAATCCACTCCCAAATTCTTTTAATTAGAAATGAAGGCCCAAGCATTGTTGGGCCAGTGTGACCATAGGACTGTCGGCTCCCTGCCAAGGGAGGGGATGGGGAGTTGCAGAGAAGAAAAATGATCAGATGTGGTGGGAGGGGGAAGAGACCTTCAATAAGGATATACAGGGATGGAAAAAAAAATTCAGAGGGAAAGCTGGACACAAAGAAAATATATGTGTAGTAATCTTATTTGCATTTCCACCCTTGATAAGCCATGCTTATGATTATTATCCTCTGTATAGTTATTGTTAACTCTTTGATATTTTTTTTAAAAAAATTCTTTTTACTGTTGTTTTTGATAAATACAAAATAAAGAAGGAAAAAAAAAAAAAAAGAAATGAAGGCCCTCTAGAAGAACACCAATGCTCTTAACCTCTGAGCCCAGTCACCCTGCACAAAACTCAAATCCAAGTGGATCAAAGACCTCAACATAAACCCAGCCACTTTGAACTTGATAGAAAAAAAAGGGAAATACACTTCTATGAATTGGTACAGGTTACCACTTCCTAAATTTAACACCAGTGGCACAGACACGAAAATCAACAATCAATAAGTGGGATCTCCTGAAGCTAAGAAGCTTCTGTAAAGCCAAGGACACTGTCAATAGACAAAACAACAGCCTATAGAATGGGAAAAGATTTTCACCAACCCTACAAGTGATAGAGTATTAGATAAATAAAGAAGATAAATAAGATAAATAAAGAACCCAAGAATCTAGAGTCCAAAACCTTGAATAACCAAATAAAAAAATGGGGTTCAGAGCTAACAAGGGAATTCTCAGCAGAATAATTACAAATGGCTGAAAGGCACTTGGAAAAGTGCTCATCATCTTCAGCCATCAGAGAAATACAAATCAAAACAACTTTGAGATACCACTAACACCTGTCAGATTGGCTAAGATAAAAGACACAGATGACAGCCTATGCTGGAGAGGGTGCAGAGCAAGGGGAACACTCCTCCATTGTTGGTGGGAGTATAAGCTTGTTCAGCCACTCTGGAATGCAGTATGGCAGTTTCTCAGAAAATTGGGAATCAATCTCCCAAAGGACACAGCATTACCACTTCTGGGTGTATACCCTAAAGATGCACAGTCACACTCCAATGGCATTAGCTCAACTATGTTCATAGCAGCATTATTTGTAATAGCAAGAACCTGGAAACAACCTTGATGCCCCTCAACTGCAGAATGGATTAACAAACTCTGGTACATCTACACAATGGAGTACTACTCAGCAGTTAAGAAAAAATGATATCCTAAAATTTGCAGGCAAATGGATGGATTTGGATAATATCCTCCTAAACGAGGTATCACAGACCCAGAAAGATAAACAGGGGATGTACTCACTCATTAGTGGATTCTAAAGAAAAAAAAAAGGAAAAAGAAAAAGTAAAGCATGCCCAAGCTGCAAACCACAACCACTGAACAGCTTGGGATCAGAAACACCTTGGACTGACTCCTTGGATCCCACTTTCCCTAGAGGAATACCTGACTCTGTCTTGATGTTGGGTGAAGAAAACTGGATTTTCCAGGAGTGGAGGCTGAACTTAGCAATATTGGGACAGTGGGACCTTGGAACCTTGGGACTGCCTGCCCATGGGGCGTATGAGGAGATGTGAAAAAGAGAGAATGACCTGATGTGGTGGGAGGGGGAAGGGACCTTCAATAAGGATATACAAGAATAGAAAATATGACTTTTTTAATAATAATAATAATAATAATAATAATAAATAAAACCAGGAGTATAAATTTGAGTTATGGCTAACAGAAAATCTATAATTACCATATTTTACATGTGGTTCTTTCTCTGTTTAAAATATTTAGCACATTAATACACATTAAACATATTGTTGTCATTTCCACTAAAAAAGAAAAAAAGAAATGAAGGGGACATAGACATGGCTGATTCTTCCTATATGCTCCATTTGCTTGTCTAGATGCTTAAGATATTGATGAAAAAACAAAACCTACAGATTGGGTATTTTTTGCTTTTTTCTAAAGTCCACTTATTAGTGAGTATATCTCATGCCCATCTTTCTGGGCTAGGGATATCTCACTCAGGAGGATATTCTCCAAATTCATCTATTTGCCTGCAAATTTTAGAATATCACTCCTTCCTTCCCCGAGGATCAGAAAAAATTTAAGAGAGACACCCAGACATTCCCCTAGGAAAAGAAAATAAAAAAGATCACCTTAGCAAACTGGGATCATAACAGCTTGCAAACAAAAAAGGTGGAAACAAATCATGAGAGAAGGAGATGGTTGAGTGACAGGAACAACAATGAGGGGGAAAAAAAAGAAGAGATGGAGAGCTTGATAGAGAAAGCCAATGTGGGGTTGGAAAGAGACTAGGTGCTAGGGAAACCTCCAAGAACCCACAGAATGTCCCTTGCTAGGTCTCCAAGCAATAGTGGAGGGTGTGCCTAAACAGGACTTCCCCTATAATCAAATTAATAACCACTCTAAGGGTCATCATTACAAAACCTATATCCAAAAATGAAGAGAAGTTGAGGCAAAGATCCATGGCTTTGTACTAACCTGAGCTCCTGATCCAGTTGAGAGCAGAAGAGGAGAGTCTATGAGCAAGGGGATGGGGATTATGAGGAGAATTCCCACAGTGATGGCTAGATGGGGCTCTGGAGAGCTCACTCAATCAAGAACAGCCACTGTGAAAGCATCAAGAAAAGGAGCTGGGCCTTCCAAGGGCAGACAACTGTAGACTGGCATGGCAGTATGTGGAGCCTCGAGGGAAGGGATCAGACTGTGTTCCTGTGCATGGGCTGGCACCTGGGAGCCCATTTCTTTCAGAGGAAAACCTAACCCAATCTTGATAGTAGGATGAGGAAATCACACTTGCCTGGAGTGGATGCTGAGCTGATCCACCCTGGGACTTCTTGCCCTTTTTGGCGAGGGGAATGAGGGATTGGGGACGAGTGAGGCTGAAGACTGACTGGGAGGAATTGGGAGGAATTGGCAGGAATACATGGATAAAAAAAGACTTTTAAAAACATAAATTAAAAAGAAAACAGAGGGAAAATTTCATGAATGGTCTCTATTCATTTGGGAAATATGGCCAACAGCTATCAAAGGGGGCCTCATAAAATGAAAAAAAAAAAAAAAAAAGCTTCTATACAGCAAAAATAATCAGTGGAGCAAAGAGGAGACCCAAAGTGGGAATCTTTACCAGCTATGCATCTCATAGAAGACCAATATTCTGAACTACAAAAAACTTAAAAAACAAAGAGCTAAGAAAGCAAATGTTCCAATTGAAAAACGGAATATGGAACTGAACAGAGTTCTCAAAAGAAATAAAATGACTTTGGCTTTCCACTCCACCCCCCAATAAAGAAGAAGAAAAAATGAAAACCTGTTATAAAACCAGTTGTCACTGAAATACAATCAGAAAACTAGCTTCCTTGTATTCCTTGGAAGTTCTAATATATTTATACTTATGTCTTATGTGAAGTTGTTATACTAAGTTCTTTCTGTCTCTCTTTCTGTGAGTGTGTGTGTGCTCATGTATGTGCATCTGCATATAAAATTAGTGGTTGATATTGAATATCTTCTTTGATCATCTTACTTATAAAAACTGGAACTTTCCAGAAATCTGTAACTTACTTTTGGTGTGGTGTTACTGAACGTATAGCTCACTGGTTTGGTTTAATTGAACCTATAGCTCACATGTATAGTGTTACCTATAGCTCCCTGGAGCAATTTCACTGAATCTGTATCTCACTGATGTGGTTAGGCTGCCTGTTTAGGGAACTCCAGAGATGCTCATGGTTTTGCTTGCCCTGTACCACCTCATCTGGCTTTGACATGAAACCCATAGACTCAAATTCACATCTTCATGCTTATTCAGTAAACATTTTAGAGAGAAAACCATCTACATCCTCAGCCCTTTTACACAATTTTTATTCTGGAGTCTTTAATTCTATATTAGCTACTAATTTGAAACTTAATGCCTATAAGAAAAAAATGGAAACTTTAGATCTTGGAAACCCACACACATATATGTATTATCTATTTACAAAATTTAATAATAGGAAAGCACAGTCAATTTTTTTAACTTCAGTGCTTTCCTTGATGAACAAAATGAGGCATGTCTCCTATGATTGTTGAAAATAAGACAAATGCAGTACTAAGCAAGAAGTCAATTTTTGACAAATAGTACTTGTTTCTTCCATTCAGTTTTCTCTTTCATTTTCTCCTTCTCAGGTAAATAGACACTCCTCATTCTTTTTATTGTAATGCATCTTCCAAGTTAAAGGTTAGGTTCTAGGTTATTTCTGTCATACCATGAGGGAAATATGTTTGGATGAAGTTATATATTTTCTGCCTTAAGGAATCTTGGCTATATTTATTTCATATCACTGTCAAAAATATTATTATTTATTGTTATAGCACCTGCTTGTTAGGTACTTCTACATCATTGAGATTAGAACAAATGGGGCACTTTGTGGTTGTAATATATACATTTAAAATTCTGTGTGAAAAATTTTCACTGATAAGCAGCATTTTTATGTAAATAATAAATTTAACCTAGGAGACAAAACTTTTTATGTGAAATTAAAGTATTATATATAAGCATGCTAAGAAGATTCATTTCTCTATTAGTGATTTTAAACTAGATAAGAGACTTCAGGATTGTTTCCTTTATCATATAATTGTTTGAGACAAAATAGATTCATTTCTTGATAGAAACTCTTGTATTTTGACAACAAATATTCCAGGGAGGCTTTAAGATCTCAAATATTGCTCTTGCTGAATGATTTCCTACTTAGATTCCAGTAGCTCTCCTTTTTCATAACCTTGTCTGTGTGAATGCTCCTCGATCAGTCCTAAGGTATTTGAAAAGACATATTGAGCTAGTCTTTCAGATAATATCATGGACATTTATATTAACTTGAAATGATTGTCCTGATGAAATCCATTCTTATATATTTAGAGAACTGACTTCAGAATATCTGAAATAAAAATCTGCTTTCCCTCTAAACCAGGTACTTATCATAATCATGAAAGTACATTAAGAAACACTCTCCAGTTGCATTGAAATATTTTACCTTGTTTTACTGTTAACTTAAAATAACTTACCCATGAAATTTCTAGAAGCAAATATTAAATCCAGTTTAATGTTAACCATCCTCTAATTTATTATACTATTTTATATTTTTAAAAAATTTACAAACTAAGCATGATACAATTATTTAAAATCCATTGGCTTTTAAGTCATAACATCATTTCTGTCATTGAACTAAAGTCAAAAATATAAATGTAATAGGAAGTTTACAGTGTTATATAAATGATAAAGGTATCAACATGAAAGTTAAAGATATTTCATTAAAATATAAAGCAAAAAATTTATTATATTTTTATTTTAAAAAATAAAGCCACATGCAACATTTTTCTAATAAAGTTCAATGTTGATAATATTTTTCAGATGTCAGACCATTACCCACTTTGGAGAGCAAGTGATTATCACTGTAAACAAGCCCAGAAATAACCCAGATTTTTCTTTGCAAACTCAACATTTTTTTTGCTTGTCCATCACGTTTGACACCTTTCTCAGATTTTCAATTAATTTCCAGATTTCATAATAATAAAAAGAAAGAAAATAATAATGTTAACCAAAAATATGCTATTCCTTGATAAATTTTATCAACTGGATAGGTAATTACTTGAGATCAAATGTGACATTTATATTAGTGCGTTATCAGAATTTGCAGACATCCATCATGCTCAGCCATGGTTCATGTTTAAAAGGAATATTGGGAAGAAGAACAAGGAACAGAATAAAGTGCTAGTAAAAACTGTGATGAGTGTATGTGTGTGCATCATATTATGAGTGTAAACAGATGGTAAAAGAGATGGATGGGAGATTTTGCATACTTTGCATGTACATGACTTATACTTAGTTTTTAAATCACACAAACTTACAAAGTGTTTATATGTCTTTATCTTATGCATCTATTTACTTTGCTTTGAAGATTCCTAAGTTTATTAGATAACAGAAAACATTTACCATATTTGGTGAATTATTAAAATCTTACAAAAGATAAAAACAGATGATACCTGTTTTTAATGTAACAATACAAACATATTTCTAGATAAAAATGTTATTAATTATTCAATACATTGGTACAATGTATTCATAAAATATATAGATATAGCATTATTTATTTAACTGCTTTTCAAATTTAAGAAATTAAGTTTTTTCTAACTTATCAATATTATTATGTCTTTTTATAGTTGCACATACCTGAGACCAAACTATTCATTTTTTTTATTCACATTCATAATTTCTTATCTAAAACCTTAGCCTCCTATATTTTGAACTCCTAATCTTGAACATATAGTATATATATATACATATGTATGTATATATATATATATTTCATGTTTAACTAATTGCTTCAAACTATTTTCCAAAGACTATAAAGATAAAGGTGGGATTGGTGGAGGGTCTCATTCTCTATTCATGATTGAATGCTAGAAGGGACATTGTAATCCAAAGAAGGGAATGTTGAGGTGTAAACAGGGTTTATCTCTTTCCAAGTTCCTTTTAGGGACAGTCTTTAGACATTTTAATCATATTACAGTTTCAGGACAACTTCTAATACTATGCTAAAATCTTCAAAAAGACACTACTTAGGTATTGGGTGTGAATTTGAGTACTGCACATTGACATTCACTTTATTAAGATGTACTAATAATTATATTCTCTTTCCATATATGTTCCTCTCAATGGATTTTATTCCGCTCTTGGGACAGACATTTCTTTCTAGAAAGCAATGCACAGAAAAAAAGTAGCAAAACATATCGTCGGAGCCAGGCTCACTTAGCATTCTCGGTGGTGAAAGCACACTGGACATATTTCAATGTTACTGGCACCTCTCTTGCTTAATCCAGTAGGACAACAGACACACTAAAGGCCTGTTGCCAAGCCATCATTGAGCCATACCATATTGTTATGGAATCTGTGTGGTAGCATTATGCCTTAGGCAGTTTTTTTTTTTTTTTTTTTTTAAAAAAGGAAGTAGCCCAAGAAGGAAACCCTTGATCATTTTGTCAGTGATTTGATTTGCAGGCAGTTTAATGACTGAACAGGCACTTCCAATCCATGAAAATGCCACAGTCTGGCCATGAGCATTGTTTCTCCATTCAGATGACAAAGAATAGGGTTCCTGTAAGATTGGGGAGTCTAGCTCATTTGGAGAATAAACAGTTGCTTTGACCTTGTACTGGCAAACAGCCCCTGTCAGGCCTGTATTTCTAAGTCCAGGAAATTGACTGTTTAGGCGGTGGTGGTTCTAGCCAACAATTTGCGTTCCCGGCTGGGAATTGGTGACATAGTCTTGTGTGTACAAGTTCAGGTCTGAATACTGAAAGACTACTATTTACTAACAGCTTTGTTTTATAATTTAAAGTTAATTCAAATTGAAATGAGACTTTTAAACTTTAATTAGGACCATGTTTCTTCTAAAAGTCAGACACATTAGTCAGTGGGAGACAAAATTCACTTTGTAGCTAAAGACTGTCTACTTTCTTTCAACAGTAGCCACCAAGGTTTACTAAGTGCATTTGTTTTTCTTTTGCTATGGTAACTCCCTCCACTCTCTGTATCAGCAGAGCTCAAACCCATCAATTATAACCTGCAGGAAAAGTGTGCTGTATGCTTTGGGAAGGAGGCCAACCTTGTATCTCAAAGTGCTTTTGTAAATATTTCTTACTGCATGCATCATGCCTGCAATATTTTCTATTCCATTCTTCTCTTTCTTTTGTTGGGGCTAGCAGGGTATGATTTTTCACCCACTGTGGGTAAGAGTGTTTTATTTCTTTTTTTTTTATTTTGTTTTTCATGCTTTGTTTTATTTTTTTTATTTTTTTCTTCCTTCTTTATTTTGTATTTATCAAAAAAAAAACACAGTAAAAAGAATTTAAAATGTGGAAGAGTTAACAATAACTATACAGAGGATAAGAATGATAGGCATGGCTTATCAAGGGAAGAAATACAAATAAGATAGCTACACCTATATTTTCTTTGTGTTCATCTTTCCCTCTGAATTTTTTTTTCATCCC
>PVIH01028461.1:0-15145 GCA_004025045.1 Sigmodon hispidus | reverse complement strand
AAAAAAAAATTCAGAGGGAAAGATGAACACAAAGAAAATATAGGTGTAGCAATCTTATTTGTATGTCTACCCTTGATAAGCCATGCTTATCATTCTTATCCTCTATATAGTTATTGTTAACTCTTCCACATTTTAAATTCTTTTTACTGTGTTTTTTTTTTAATAAATACAAAATAAAGGAAAAAAAAAAAAAAGAAATGTCCACTGATCATATATTTGCCGATCACATTTCATACCTTCAGAAACTGTAATGGAAGTATAAAATATAAATGAATAAATACTTATGCTATAAATAATTGTCTTCATTAAATTGACAACTGAAAATTCTCTTTAATATTTTCTAAAACCTGGATATCTATAGTAAGCATATCATTTGTAAAATGATCAAATTATAAGTAATACATTAAACCATGATGTTTTTAGACAAAAACAATAGTGTAATATTATCAAACACATATTTGCAGTTAATTTTAACTTTTTTAGATATGTTATAGTTTTCTTCATTTTATGCTTTATGCTAATTTACCTTTCTATTTCTTTCATAAAACATCATAAACAGAACAATTTATGCAAGAGAAGGTTTTTTGAAGATTACAGTTTCAGTGAGGTAAGAATGCATAATATTTGAGCAAGGGGATAGCAGTAGATTTAGATATTTGAAGCTTATGAGCTAGAAGAAAAGATTGAGCTTTCAGACTTCAGGATGCATATCTCTTAAACACAGTCCCAATTTCTGAAGGTTCTTAGAGTCATGTGCCATAATGCTACCTATCATATACTTTTATAGATAAAAGATTACTCAGAGGCAACATCTATTTTATCTTACAAATTTTTCTAGTTCAATTTCCTATTGCAGTGATGAAACACCATGACCAAAGCCAATTTATGGCAGATAGGGTTCATCATTCAAGGAAGTCAGGACAGAAGCTCAAATAGGGGAGGAACCTGGAGGCAGGAGCTGATGCAGAGGCAATGGAGAAGTGATGCTAAGGGTGTGTTCTTTATGGCTTTCTCAATATAATTGGTTGAAACCTCTCATATCAATCACTACTTAAGAAAATGTCCTATATAAGGCTTGTTTGTGTGGTAGAATGTTTTCTGTATGATGTAAATAAAGTAGCTGTTTTGGCCCATGCATGGCACCACAGAAGTGGGTGGAGAATCAGAGGGCAGGCAGGTAGGAAAGGGTGGAGTTAGTCACTCTCCATTAGACCACCAAGAGGAACAGACATGTAGAGGTTCAGGCCAGCCATAGGCTGGGAGTCACGTGGTGGGCAAATTAATAGAAATGGGTTGAATTGGGATGAAAGAGCTAGCTAGTAATGTGCTTAAGATATGGGCCAAACAGTATGAAGTAATATAAGCATGTGATTCATTTTCTTTGGGGGACAAAAGCCATGGGCACACAGATCAGATTCCAAACCAACAACGCTGAATGTGCCAGGTTACAAATTCCAGGCACAAACCTCCCGGACGCAAAACGGGCCGGGATAAACCTACTACAACATGTTTGTGTCCCTACCTTATGAGGACATTTTCTTTACTGAGGTTCCCTCCTCTCTAGTGACTCTAACTTGTGTGATATTGACATATAATTAGCCACCACAACTGACCCCCTTTCAATTTGACACTCAAACATATCACTACTAAGCCATAAACTTTACATTCTTGTTTTTTATCCTGCAAATCACACAAAAGTATAAGCATCACAAAAATAAACACTTTACAATCTCAGTCTTATAAATCTGAATATGTGTAAAATTCAGTCTCTTCAAAAGTTTCAAAGTCCCTTTTAAAACCAAAATTCTTTAAAACTCCTATAAAATCACCAATAACTTGAATATTCCCATTTCAGTCTGTGATTCACTTAAAAAAAACTTCAAACTTTAACCATGTTAATAACTGAATGTTCAAAGTTGACTTTCATCAGTCTGTGCAAATTTTGTTTGCTGGTTCTTGAATAGAAGCCATGAACCAATGGGGGAAGACTACAGTCTAATGCTGTAGACAATCTTATTTTAGTTTTAATGTACTTTTAAATATGAATCAAACAAAGAATCAATTATCCAAGGAAAGTTGTTTGAGTTCAGAAAAACATGTAAGTCCTTGAGCATAAAGTCAGAAACATAAAAGTGTACTATAGAAAATGAGCTGTAAACAAACAGCATTGTGTCATACAAAGGTTCTAGTAACTTTGGAACTTGGCATAATGAATACACTTATAATTCCCCCCACTCAATAGAGAGATCCAAAATCACAAAACATTCAAGGCTAGCCTGGTCTTCCCAGTAAGTTGCAGATGTTCTTTTGACTAGAGTAGCTGCCACCTCAAATAAATGAAATAAAGAATAAAAATACTTTATCTTCCTGAATAAATTTTAATCTATTAAAAAAGCTATCATGATTTCAAATAAAAGAACAATTTTAACACATTTTTTGACTATCCATAGAAAACAATTTTTTTTCATAAATGGACCAAACAAATGCCACAAACTGAAATGCAGAATTTGTAATTTCAAAGATAATACTCAAAATAACACTGCAAAATTAAAAGAATGCTTTTTTTTTTTGGAGGAAAAAATGGTCATCTAATTCCAAGAAACTTCATACATGAATGCTTTTGTCAGAATGAAATAGTAACAACATTCAAATACAAGTTGAAGCTAGGTAACAATTTTCATTTATAGTCTGTTAAAAGAGACATACATATCACACACTCAGTGCAAAAACTAAAGAAAGTCCAATTGCTCAGTTGCTCCAGGCTTACTTTCCTGATTGCTTCTGGCAGAGTGAAGCACAATCCACAATCTATATGAAACTGGAAGAGGAAAATGCCTTTATTAATTAATTACATGAAACTAAAATCCTGTCAGAACGGCATTGGGATAAACAATGTTGTTATAAAATTTACATCTTCACATCCATTTCTGAGGAAATATTACACATTACAGCTCTTTGTCATGTTATACTTGTTTCAATAAAACATTTTTTTTAAGAAAATAGTCATTAACATACACTCTCAAACTATGCTAAGACATAAAAAAGGAACTACAAACCGGTGCTAACACTGGTGGGTTAGGCAGCTACTGTCTCTGCTGCTCTATGAAGGACGCATCTGTCTAACACCATTCAATTCCTGACTGATCAAAACCAGTTCCCTTTCTCTGAGCAGAAACCAATGCCTCTGTCTCGTGTACACAGGGAAGTGAGTCTGAGTGCAGCAGTGTGACTGGAGTGCACAAAGGGTCAGGGTCTGTGGGTCCTCTTATAGGTGCCTTTGAAGAACTTCCAGTTTCTAAAATAACAAGGTCTCTGGATAATAATTTGTCAAAGAATGCTTTTTAATAGCAGCAATTCTGGCAGCCGTGACTTTTATAAGCAGTGACTGATAAGCTTTATTAAACCAGCAGTGTTGTATCATTCCTTATGCAGGCTAGAGTAGATTCTATGCATTTACTTTAGAATATTTTTGTTCATGAGATTTTAGCACTAGCAATAAGGCTTATGTAGCTCAAGATTTCCTCTCTGAAAGAACACATGGTCTGTGGGTGGAATGGAATGCTGTCTCTTGCTCCGGTTTTTCCTCATGAGAAACAGCACATTTCTACAAGAAATTTGGGTCCTGTAGCCTACATTCCATCATGCTTTGTTTGGAAATGTCCAAAATTTTACTATCAAATTTTTATAAATTAATCTTCTAGTCTTTCCAATGTCTCTGAGAGAACATACTACAACAATTGTCAGATGTGTGTGTTTGTGTGTGGTGTATACATGAATATACCAAAGAACATTTGTAGAGTTATCACATCAGAAAGCAAGCAATGATTTGTGACATTTCTTTACTTCTATTATGTAGTTCCTGATATAAAAATCAACCTTGGTAATAAGCTACCCCTTCTTCAAATGAGTCATCTTGTCAACATCTGATTGAAAGTACACTTTCTTGATATTCCTATCTCTCTGATGTTCTTCTAAATTATGGGAGCATGCTAATTATATGGCCTGCCACTGAAAATGCTTTTGGCTCAGCAGGACATTATTTCTCTAAAGATGCAGTAATGTCAGGCACTACCCAAATCCAGAATTAAATATTTAGAGTTTTTTTAAGTGACACCAAGACCATGGTAGCTCTTATATAGGAAAATATTTAAATGAGGTGGTATCTTACAGATTATAGGTTCAGTCCATTGTCATCACAACAGGGAGCATATTAGCATGCTGGAAGACACAGTGCTGAAGAGGTAGCTGAGATTCCTACAGCTTGAAGAAAACAGGAAATCGTACATCTTACAGTGAAGGAAACTTTAGCAAAGAGACCTTAAAACTCTTCCAAACAAGCCATCTCAACAATGACATACTTTCTCTAACAAGCTCATAACTTGTCATAGAGCCACTAATTTTAGAGACCATTTTCTTATAAATCACCACAGTGTACTCCCTGATCTACAAAACCTTGAAGCCATAGCATAATGCAAAAATGTTTTTAGTTCAGCTTTATAGGCTTCATAGCCTAAGACTGTCTGAACAATATTAAAAGTTCAAAGTCTCTTTTGAGATTCATGTAATAGCTTAACTATAATACCTGAAAACAAAAACAAAATAAGAACAGATCGTGTACTTCCAACATATAATGGCATATATATTGTCATTTCAAATCATAAGAAAGGAAGCATCATGAAGAAACACTGGACCAAATCAGGACTGAAAACCATCTGGGCAAACTCCTAACTTTGTATCTCAATGTTTGATGACAAAATGTTCTTCAGATCACCAATTTCTTTTAGCTTTGTTGATTGAAATGCCTTTTTAAAAAAAGTATCTCTTAGATTGTTCCTAGTCTCTATTAGCAACTCACTTCAGCAGGCATCCAAAAGCACTGTCAACTCAAACATCTTGGGGTCTCCAAAGCAATCCAGCCTTCAATTTCAAAGCTCCAAGAAATGGTCTCTCTAGGCCTCCATTCAGGGAAACTCCTAACTGTGAAGGGATGTATTTATCCTTAAAAATCTTTATTTCAGGAAAAGATTATTTAATACTTGAAGGCAGGGCCCAGGACTAGGAATCTGAAAAAGATCTCAAAAATGTGCCTGACTGCCAATTGATTCAATACTTAATTTTGTGCTGAAAGTTCAACAAGTAGATACAGGGCTTGAATTTGCACCAAAAGTATAGTTAATAGTTAATGTACTCCATGCTCTTTTACCCAATCCTGACATGTGAAAATGTATAGCACCCTGCTTATATATGCTTTTCTTTAAAAACCCCTACACCTTGAGGCTTATGGCTGAAACCCTCTGCTGTGCTGGAATAAAGGGTTTCAGCTGGGGTTTGTTTGAACCTGTCCAAAATAATAAACTGACCCTCATGTGTTTATAACAGAATCTAGTTCCCTGATGATGTTTAGGGGTCCCTTGACACAGATACCACATTTGGTGCATTGGCCAGGAACATGCACGGACCCCATGGACTCTGGACCAGAGGGTCTGTATCTGAGTGGAATCTGTCTAAACAGTAAGTGTCTCTGAATGGTGTCTGGCAACTGCCCTGCTTTGGTATTATGTCTATTTGTCAGTGTTTAGTATTGTTTATGAAATACACTCAAATCAGTAATCATGATCAGACCTAGTTAGGAGGGAACTCACTGGAAAACTACAGTTACAAACAGCAGGGAAATAGTAAGTGCCCCATACCTGTGATGATTGCCATGGGACAGATGACTTCTCTGAATTTACTCTTAATCCATTGCTGATATGTGAGCACCCTTGGTCTTCTGTGGTGTCTGTGTTTCTCTGTATTTGTGTTCTTGATTGTGAAGAAAGCCAGAGATAGGTGACTTCTCTTCCTCTGCACTTCCTCTTAACTCATTATTGGGATGTTACTGTACATGCTCATAATCTTTTGGTCATGATTAAAACGTCTAAACTTGCCACTTTTTATAGGTCAGAATGGCCAGCACTTAGCATCAAATGGCATCAATTTGGCCTTCATAGTGACAGTAGAAGAAATGGTCTTCAGGCCATGAGTGGGACACCCCGATCAAGTGCCCTACATAGTGGTCTGGAGAAACATAGTAGAAAAATCCTCCATCTTAGATTAAACCATTCTTCCAAACCCTGTTGGCTCCTAGGCCAAAGACCCTTCAAGGAGGCCGTACAAAAGATGACATCTTTCCCCCTCCTTACCCAACCCTGGTGCAGCCATTCCCACTGTGCACAGCTTTTACAGGTTCCCTTCCTAACAAAGGAGAAAGATTGGATACAGAGGGAAGCTTGAAAGCTGATTCAGGGCCCCACAGGATAGTGCACAGCTGACCAGGCTGTCACTGATACACCCTTCCCCTAATTTGCTGGTGTGGGATTGTAATACGGCAAGGTAAGTTGAGCCTCCTAGTCTGTTATCAGACTCTATTTGTGGATTTCAAAGAAGTTCCAAGATGGCCTAAAAATTTGAGGATTGTCTGTAGAGTAGGACAGAGAGTGCATGAGGGTTCAGTGACATTTATGAAACACATACACGAGGCCTCCAAAAGGTATATGCACTAAAATCCTGGAACCCAGGAAAATTCCAGTGCAATGACTTTGGCTTTCATTGAGAATGTTTGAGATTTAGGAAAGGTGGCTGAGAAAGTACATGATTAAAGGAATAGTGCAGAGATAAAATAAATTAAAAGAGAGTAACATGGGAATCAGCACATAGCTAGCATACTGCTGGCCACTACTGTAAAATCTGAAGAGAACAGGGGGCAACTTAAATGCTTGGAAGCTGGAGAGGAAGATGAAAAACCAAGAGATGCCTTTGGATTAAAAATCTCCCTCACCATCTTTGATGAAGCTCTGCATGAGGACCTGGGTGAGTACTGGACATAGAACACAGAAATCAGTCTGTTGCAATATCTATATGTCATGCTGATTGCAGCCAAAGACCAAGAAACCTGCCTGGCTAGAACTGAGCAGTTGTAGGGGATACTGCGGACCTAGGATACTACGTCCTAGCCAAGAAGGCCCAAATCTGCAAGCAGCAGGTAAAATACATGGGGTATTTCCTGAAGAAAGGACAGCCATGGCCTTTGATATAAGGAAGGAGACAGAACTTGGGATTCACACATATACTACCACCAGGTAGGTAAGAGAGTTTCGATGGTTACCTGGCCTCTACATAATAGTGACTTTGGCCCAACTTGTCAAGGATTCTGACAAGTTGACCTTGGGACAGATTCTTACCATAACCACCAACACACACTTGAAGGAGTTCTCAAGAAGCCCCCTGATCAGTGGCTGAGCAATGGCAGAATGACTCATCATCAGACTCTGTTGCTTATCCCTGCCAGAATAAGTTTTCAGGTGCACACAACACTGACTCTGACAACAATACTAGTTGATCTGCTCAAATCAGACTAGGAAGCACTAGTGTATGACTGCTCCAGGATTCTGGCCGAGGTACATAGTAGCATTAGGCCAGACTTGTAGGACATCCTGGTGCCTGAAGCAGAAGTTGCTTGATATAATGATGACAGCAGTCTCAGGCAGAAACAATCAAAGATATATAGAACTAGCAGTTGCCCCAGTATAGCTGATACCACTGGGGAAAGTGTGGAAGGTGACACATCTACACTGAAAGCTAATACACTTTTTCCATGGCACATGTGCATGGGGCAATATATAAAAATGTAGACTGCTGACTACAGAAGATAAAAGTATCAAAAATAAAGATGAGATCCTTGTCTTCCTTGAAGCTCGACAGTTTCCAAAAAAAAAAAAAAAAAAAAAAACAACCAAACAAACAAAAAAACAAAAAAAAAACCCTGACCATTGTCTATTGCCCAGGGCACCAGAGAATTGGTAAACCTGTCTTCAGAAACAACAGAACAACAGCATGACAGGTGAAACAACCCAGCAGGTGGCACTCCAGATATGTGTTGATGGTCCCCGGGGCACATAGTCTACCAGAGAGTCCTGGGTATGCTAAGAAAGATATTTCCCAGATCAAGACCCTTCCCATGATCCATTGCATAGATGGGTGGTCGAGAGCTGCAGACAATAAAATGATCTTGCCTAAGCATCACGGAAAGAGACTGCTTACCAAGATCAATCCATTCTCTCATATGGGAACATGGAAAATACAGAATCTTAATGTAAATATTGTCAGCTCATCAATGTTGCTGCCTACCCTAAAACTCAGGGTCTCAACTCAGGGGAAGAAGCACGTAGCCTTCTGAGAATTGGGCTTTACTGAGATAAAACCTGGCAAGTATGGTTACAAGTATCTGCTAGTTTTTTAGACACAATTTTAGGATAGACAGAGACATTTCCCATCAAGCAGGAAATGGCACAGGTGGTGACAAAGACATTACTTGAAGACATCTTGCCCAGGTATGGAATTCCAACCATGATAGTTTCAGACAGTGGGCCAGCTTTTGTGTCCCAGGTAAGTCAGAGTTTAGCGACCATTCTGGAGAGTGATTCAAAGTTACATTGTGCTTACAGACCCCAGAGTTCAGGACAATTAGATAGGATAAACCTTACTCTAAAAGTGACCTAACTAATTGATCTTGGAGACTGGTGCAAACTGGGTGGCTCCCTCTTGACTTATACAGGACCAGGGACTCCCCTTAGCTGAGAATAACCCCATTTGAAATTATGTTTGGCATCTCCTCCTCCATTTTCCTCAATTTCCAGGTGAATTTGCTGACCAAATTAGGTGACAAAGATCTTCTTCATGCTATAGAAGGGGCCCAGTGGGCCAACAAAGTATGGTTCAAGCTCAGGGCCCTCTATAAATCTGGTGTTCCTACTGAAGCCCACAGGTTTCAACCAAGGTACTGGGTCCATGATAAGAGACATTGACATGGGGCATTAGAATGCAGGTGATAGGAATTGTTCTGTTGACCATGCCCACAGCCATCAATGTTGGTAGCATAGCTACCTGGATCCACCACTCCCATGCCAGGCTAGCAGACCCCTTTATACTCAAGGAAGATTTTCAGAGTGAAGACTGCGAAGATCCAGACAATACCTGCAAAGTGGTAGCGAGACTTCTATTAATGATTTTGCCTGCTAAGACTGCGGCATCAGAAAGTCCACAGGTACCTTGGCATCCACCTGAATAGAACTGGAGACAGGAGAGTCCTGTTATTGGAACTCTAAGGGACAGTTAGAGGGGGAAATGGAAAAACATGGATTTATCATTTGAAAAGGGAAAACACCTTTTAATTCTTGAGGGAAGGCCTAGGATGGAAAATCTGGGAAGAATCTCAAAAATGTGCATGACAGCTAATAGATTCAAAACTTAGTTTTACTCTGAAAGTTAAGCAAGTAGATTCAAGGTTTGAGTTTGTGCCAAAATTATACCCAATAGTCACTATACTTCATAGCCATTTATCTAATGCTAAAATGTCAAAATGTATAGCACCCCACTTACATACACTTTTCTTTTAAAAAATCCTTCACCTCTGGGCACCTGGCCAAAACCAACTGCTGTACCAAAACAAAGGGTTTTGACCTGAGTTTGTTTGAGCCTGTCTAAGAGAATAACCTGACTCTCAAGTATTTTCAGTGGAATACAGCTCCCTGATGGTCTTTGGGGGTCCTTCAACATGGGTACAACACTGACAAAAGCCACAACTCAGGAACTTTTCTTTGTAATGGAGGAAAATTCCATAACCCATGATTTCTATTCTTAACACTAAACACATGCCTAAACATGCAAAGTTCTGCTGCTTACTGAGGCTGTAACATGGCCCAAGGTAGGGAAGTCCAAATTTCTCCAATCATTTATATGCTGAGTCCCATCACAACAATACTCCAGTTCCTAATACCAATTTCTGTCTTATGGTTTCTATTGCAGTAAAGAGACATGACCATGGCAACTCTTATAAAGAAAAGATAAGTAATTGACTGGACAGCTTGCAGTTCATTATGACAGGAAGCATGGCAGCATGCAGACAGATGTGGTGCTAGAGAGGTAGCTGAGATTTCTACATCTTGCAGACAGTAGAAAATGTTCTATGTCTCATACTGAGGGATATGGAACAAAAGAGACCTTAGTGTTTATACCTCAGGGACACACAGCCTCTGACAAAAACACATCTACTTCAGTAAAGGCTCACCTCTCAAAAATTTTATTCCCTTTAGGTGTCATTTTATTTTAAACAACAACAACATCTAAACAATATATGGGTGGCCCTTATTCAAATTAAATTTCAGTATAACTATACAGACATTTGTACATTTATGTATATTGAAGCATTATTTCCATTAACAAAGCAATAAATTCAGTGTAGATGTTCATTATCATATTAATAGGTATAGAAAATATAGTCATTCTTTTTTACAGAAATACAAGTGTTCATCAAAATTAATGAATGAAATTAGGTAGTTTTCTGAAAACATGAAATTGGAGATAAACATGTTAAGCACAATTTACTAATATTAGAAAGTCAAACAGCATATTTGTTTATCTAATTTATTGATCATACAGAATACATACATATACCCTCTATATACATATATTCATAGAGTATATAATTTATATATATAGAAAGAGTATATATAGATAAAATATATTTTCCCTGATCTTAGCCCTATCACCATCATGTTCTACTCACTGGCTAATTTTCAGATTTAGCATTTGCACTTCAAACATTTCCTGATGTATTGATATTTTCAGATTGATGTTTGTGTTAGGCTTTTCCATTTTACTTCAAAATTGTATTTATTTGGCCTTGATGTGTTATTATTCCTTACGTTAATCTTATGGTTGGACTCAGCTACGGTGCATGTTTTGTACTGCTGGAATATGCTTCTAATAATTTTTAACAATTATGATATATCTTATAATTTCTAGTTTAAATTATAAAGCCATAAAGCAATGAATAACTTTAAGAACAAAACTGTCAAACTTTTACAATCTATTATGCAGCAATCCCCCTTTACTAAACTTCTAATGCAGACTCCATCATTGAGTTCAAAAACATCAGTAGAGTAATGGGATCAAAGAGGAAAAAGTTATTTAAAGAATCCTAAAATTAAATAAAAAATTATGTGATAACTTGTAATAATCACACAGAAAAAAATTAACAATATACAATGGAGATCAAACTTTAGTTAAACTGAATGGTCTTATAAGTAAACAGCATCAAACAAGAGACAGAACATTAATTTGTACACACAGAAAGAAATTATTCATAACACTTCATCATGAACATAAGCAAAGATAAATCTTATCAGCATCTAGCCAAGTTCTCCCATATATTTTGCATTGCATGATCAAAATATATCAAAAAAGAGAACAACAAATACATTAATTCTTAAAATATATGTGTAAGGGAAATTCATATACACAATTCTTATCTTAAAATGCAAATCAAAGTAGAATTCATTTGAGATGAAAATATAATGGGTTTTAACCTTCAAAATCTAAAGGTGAGATGAGCCAAACTATTCACCAAAGAGAAAACATGCATCCAAATACTATTTAAAATCAAAATTAGAAATGTTAGAAATAAGCTCAGTATTAAAATAATTCTTGGCAAAAACCAAGGACATGGGTCATATTTAATTTTTATTTAAGTCAAACTAGTCATAGCAAGAAGTAATTTTTTGAAACAGAAATCAATGTCACAACATCCAAGTAAAGGTAATAGTTATATGCACTTATAATGGATAAGATTTTAAAATACACATACAGAAATTTTGGTTATGTTTCTGATTTTATTTTAATGTAATATTTATTTAACAGAGAAAATACAATAATATTTTTTCTAAATTGTAAAATGGATTAGAGAGTTCATTGATGAGCACATATTCAGGAATTAGTGACAAAAATGATAGAAGTTTTATTTGTGGTTCATTATAATTCTCATTTGTATTAGTCAGTTTGTGTAGTTCAAAATTTCTCTCCCGTCCAACAGTTCACAAATACCCAGCAACTGCTTCTGAATACTGGAGGTTTAATATTATTTATAAATGCTTAGCCAGTAGTTGAGAGTTCCTATTAACTAACTCTTACACTTTAAGTTAACACACATTTCTATATATGTTTAGTCACATGGCTTGGTAACTTTTCTCAGTCCAGCATCCTCATATTTCTTCTACTACATCTTGCTGACAACTTTCTCTCTGCCTTTTCTCTTTCCAGAATTCTCTTAGTCTGGTCAGCCTGCCTTTATTTCCTGCCTACGTATTGGCCAATCAGTATTTTATTAAACCAATACTAGTGACAAATCTTTACAATGTACAATAGCATTAGCTCACAGCAAGTTTGTTCTTTGACTCATAGTTATTATGCAATACTAGGGTTTCTTTATATTTTATTGTGATTTTATCTTACTTTTCAATAACAAAACAAGCATAGGTGAATAGAGACTGTTGTAACACAATATCACTGCAACACAAATAATTAGCTCACAGCTATGAAGCCTGGAATTCTGAAATGATGTTATCAGTACAGGCAAATATTTTAGTGAGACATTTTCCTAGGTTATGTAGGGTCATGTATTTTGGTTGTATAGGGCATATATATACAAAGAAAAGTGGATCAAATTTAGTAGCCCCATGTTAGGACCTCATTTGACCTAAATTACTTTTTTATATGTCTTATCTTCAAATATATTCACTTTAAGAGTTAAAGTTTTGACATATGAATCTAGGCAGAGATTTTTTTATATTTATATTTATATACAGCTCAGCTACCAAGCCCCAAGGTATTAATTTCTTTCAGTATTCATTTTGAACTCTAAAAAATTAAGTATCATCTAAATGTGAAAATCAGACATGGAGGAGACACAAGTTTCAGATTCTTCTTGAGGTGAAATTCATTACAGTTCTGGGCTTGTGAAGGAGTAATAATGAGTTGCAAAAACGCCTTGTTGAGCTTGGCCTGTGAGACATTCCAATTACAAAATTTTTTTTTAAAAAATGAAAGAAATAGAATGTCAATAGGACTCCTTCAACTCTAAAACCTGGAACAAAGAAGTTATGTGTAAGATATTAATAATGACTCTTGAACATTTCTCCTTGATTATTCTACAAAGTTCAAAATATGGGTATAAAACCCACTTGTTCTGCAGAATTGTTCAATCACAAATTTCCTAAGAGGCCACTTGGCACCAAGAAAGGAATTGTGGTGTAATTGGCCAATTTGGAAGCCTCTACTTCCTCTCTGAATTCATTAGTTTCCAACCTTTATTGTGAAGCTTTTTTTTTTTTGGCTGCAAAATGTCACTTTCAGAAAGCCCTTTAGTATATACTGGTGCTAATTCTACAGCATAAGTTTATCTCTATCATTGGATTCTGCTGCTATATGTTATTAATTTCATAGTAAATATTCCCCTAATTTCATTTTAAATGTGTATCCATATGTATTAAGTGTATATAAAAAAACTGGAAAAGCAAACTATTTTTCTTTTCAATATGTGTAGGCAAAAAGTTTTTCAGTCTTCAATTCTTCTCTCCTTGAAAATTTATTTTTCAGTGTCTCTATATGCATACACAATTTTCTTCATGCAGTAAGAAAAATAACTCTCTCACCACTAAAATTTTGTTTAAAATTATCCCAAGCTAAATAATTGGTTTCATGATTCATGTTTTTTTTTTTTTTCAAAACACAAAATGACAGTTCATTTATGTGTTTCTTCAAATTATTGGAATAGAATTTTTTCACAACAACCTTGTCATTTGTGTCTAAATCCTCATCAGAATAGCATTACCCCCTTTTTCAGTTAGTGTTAAAGTCTGGAACTAATTTGAGACATTTTCCTTGCTAGTACTTTGTTTGGAAGAAGTATAATCTGGTTTTCCATAAAGCACCATCAAATTTAGATGGTTTCAAAATCATGTGTGTGTGTGTGTGTGTGTGTGTGTGTGTGTGTGTGTGTGTTTCTTCTTCATTTTGAAGTCTTGAAATTATAGAATGATTGAACTACCATGGTGAAGTTTGATTTCTCTCCAGGTTTTAAAGAGTGTCTTTGTAATCAGATGGTCTTTTATTAAGCATGAATTTAGGAAAGAAGAGTAAGAATTCAGTTTCCACTGTGCTTCTATTGTCAAATTCTATTTTGTATATCCATTTATTAGAAAATAATTCTTAACAAAACTTTGTCAAAATTATCACTTGAAAATGAAAGCTGTCTTAAGAGGAAAATTCATAGCGCTAGATGCCTATATGAAAAACCTTGAGAAATCCCACACTAGAGACCTAACAACGCAGCTGAAAGCCTTAGAACAATTAGAAGCGAACTCACCTAGAAGGAGTAGACAGCAGGCAATAATCAAACTTAGAACTGAAATCAATACAATTGAAACAAAAAGAACAATACAAAGAATCAACTAATCTAAGAGTTGGTTCTTTGAGAAAGTTAACAAGATAGATAAGCCCTTAGCAAAACTAATCAAAAAACAGAAAGAGAGTGTCCAAATCAACAAAATCAGAAAGGAAAAGGGGGACATAACAACAGACCCCCAGGAAATACAGAGAATTATCAGGTCATATTTTGAAAATCTGTATTCCACAAAAATGGAAAACCTGGAAGAAATGGACAGCTTTCTGGACAGGTACAATCTACCAAAATTAAATGAAGATCAGATTAATTAACTAAACAGGCCTATAACCCTTAAGGTAATTGAAACTGTTATTAAAAACCTCCCCCAAAATAAAAGCCATGGTCCAGATGGTTTCAGTGCCGAATTCTACCAGACATTCAAAGAAGAATTACTTCCGTTACTCCTCAAACTATTTCACACAGTAGAAACTGAAGGAATATTGCCAAATTCCTTTTTTGAGGCCACAATCACCCTAATACCCAAGCCACTCAAAGACACAACAAAGAAGGAGAATCACAGACCAATTTCCCTCATGAATATTGATGCAAAAATTCTCAACAAAATTTTGGCAAACCGTATACAACAATCCATAAAAGATATCATCCACCATGACCAAGTAGGCTTCATTCCAGAAATGCAGGGCTGGTTCAACATACGAAAAACTGTAAATGTTATCCATCATATTAACAAACTAAAGGAACAAAACCACATGATCATATCCTTAGATGCGGAAAAAGCCTTTGACAAAATCCAACACTCCTTTATGATTAAAGCCCTGGAGAGATCAGGAATACAGGGAGAATACCTAAATATAATTAAGGCGATTT
>PVIH01028460.1:0-15147 GCA_004025045.1 Sigmodon hispidus | reverse complement strand
TCTTCAATTTCTTTCTTCAATGATTTAAAATTTTTGTCAAATAGGTCTGTTACTTCTTT
This sequence comes from Sigmodon hispidus, assembly GCA_004025045.1. NCBI lineage: Eukaryota > Metazoa > Chordata > Mammalia > Rodentia > Cricetidae > Sigmodon > Sigmodon hispidus. The sequence goes on along the minus strand of PVIH01028460.1, from coordinate 15,088 downwards.
GGTTATAGTTACTCCAAGGTATTTAATACTATTTGCAGCTAAAATGAAGGGTAATGTTTCCCTTATTTCTTTTTCAGCTCTTCTATCTTTAGCGTATAGAAGGGCTACTGATTTCTTTGAGTTTATCTTGTATCCTGCTATATTGCTGAAGGTGTTTATCAGCTGTAGCAGTTCTTTGGAAGAATTTTGTGGGTCACTTATGTATACAATCATATCATCTGCAAATAAAAATAGCTTCATTTCTTCTTTTCCAATTTGTTTGCCCTTAATCTCTTTTTGTTCCCTTATTGCTTTAGCTAAGACCTCAAGAACTATATTGAATAGATAAGGGGAGAGAGGACATCCTTGTCTAGTTCCTGACTTTAGTGGGATTTCTTTGAGTTTTTCTCCATTAAGTTTGATACTGGCTGTCGGCTTCTTGTAAATCGCCTTAATTATATTTAGGTATTCTCCCTTTATTCCTGATCTCTCCAGGGCTTTAATCATAAAGGAGTATTGGATTTTGTCAAAGGCTTTTTCCGCATCTAAGGATATGATCATGTGGTTTTGTTCCTTTAGTTTGTTAATATGATGGGTAACATTTACAGTTTTTCGTATGTTGAACCAGCCCTGCATTTTTGGGATGAAGTCTACTTGGTCATGGTGGATGATATCTTTTATGCATTGTTGTATAAGGTTTGCCAAAATTTTGTTGAGAATTTTCGCATCAATATTCATGAGGGAAATTGGTCTGTAATTCTCCTTCTTTGTTGTGTCTTTGAGTGGCTTGGGTATTAGGGTGATTGTGGCCTCATAAAAGGAATTTGGCACTATTCCTTCAGTTTCTACTGTGTGAAATAGTTTGAGGAGTGACGGTAGTAATTCTTCTTTGAATGTCTGGTAGAATTCGGCACTGAAACCATCTGGGCCAGGGCTTATTTTTGGGGAGGTTTTTAATGACAGTTTAGAAACATTTAAAGATATAAGAAGCACAAAAATAAAACAAGCCAAAATCATAATATTATAATAACTAATATTAAAATATATTAAACATCTAAATTCCCCAAACATCATAAAAACAGAGATCAAGGCAAAAAACTGTTTCTTCATAAAAGTATACATATGTAAGTAACTTACTTCTTCCAAAGTTTCTAAGAACATTCATTGGAGAAAAGATGGTCATTTGAAAAGAAACTGCAAGGAAGATTAAGTTTTTACATGCAGAAGGATGGAGTAAAATCTTTTGATAGTTAAAAAGGCTTGGAACTAATTGGGAGAATACTTTCCCACCATAGGCAAGGACTTGAGTTCAACTCCCAGCCCTGAAGAAAAGAACTTAGAAATGGATTACTGGCAAAGGAAGTTTTAAGGTAGACCTCAAAAAATCAGAAACAAATGCAAATATATATATATATAGCATTATTAAAATAAATAAGGTGTATTTTTTTCAGAAAGAAAACACTCAACTATAGGGACAGCATATAGAGTAGAAGAATATATTTTAAATGTATCTATCTGACAAAGAGTTTACATTAAGATTACATAAAAACATGGACAAAAAATATGAATTTATTCAAAATAATAACAGAAAAGAAATCCTTCTCCCATCAGGTAGCTGCTTTCCAGTCCCCAATCCAGATGTCATCAAGTGTGCTTGCATTTTAGTTTTTGCAATCAAGTATCAGTGCTCACAGCCTTTGCAGGATAGGACAAAAATATGGTATTTCTGTATTATATAAACATGGATTCCCTTCAGTAACCTTCTTTAAGTTACACTTAGATCTCCAAGTGCAGTGTTTGGGCTGATTTTCCTTATTTATTTACTCCAAAATTTAAATATTTTCTTTTTACTATACTTTCTAATTTTTAGACTTTTATTCATGTTTACACAAGCAACCATTGAGAAACCATTTTTCAATGAATGTGACTCTGGTATTTTTCATAAGACAATCTTTGTTATTAGATGGTAAGCTCTATTTCAGAATGGTACAAGGATATGACTCAGGAAGAAAGTGAATAAAAGTGTCATCTTTGAGCTATATCCTTTCCTGACACCACTTCAGTGTGTCAGCTTCATCCAAGACAAAGTACAGGATTGCTACTTAGCAACACTCTATGGATAAGAAATTAAAAAGTTTAAAAAGCAGACAGAGTTCAGGTACTATAAAAGAAAATCTCCAAACTATTGATCACTCATTTTCTTTTTTATTATTTATATTATGTTGTTTTATATTTTTTTAAAAAATATTATTATAGATAAAGTCTCATTTTTTTTTCCATGTATCCCCTTGTTCCAACTCCATTCCCTCTCCTGACCCCTCCCAGTCAGTCTTCAGCCTCCCTCCTTGTTGTGGAATATTTCCCTGGGCCCATTTGGGCCAGTGGTTTAGACCAGGCCCATGGTGACTTTGTCCTCCAAAGAAATGAATCAGACACTTATATTACTTTATACTATTTGGCCCATGTCTTAAGCACATTAATAGCTAGCTCTTTCATCTTAAATCAACCCATTTCTATTAATCTACCCACCACGTGGTCTAGCCTGTGGCTCACCACACTCTTACATGTTCCTCCTTCAGAGGTTGGATGGAGACTGACTAACTCCACCCTTCTCCTACCTGTCTGTCCTCTGATTCTCCACCCACTTCTATGTTGCTCTACATAGGCCAAACCAGTTACTTTATTTACATCATACAGAGAACATTTCCACCACATTTCCTCTTTTCTGTCTAATCAAAAGGGAAGGTTTCAATTTCCATATAGCAAAATTACAACAGAACAGCTCTCAAGCAGGAATTACATTCACAATATCCAGTCTATTTGTATCCACAAAATTAAAGAGAATATTCCATTATCTATCTTATCATTGTGACTTTAAAATTTCATATCTAATATATATTTTAAACTAAAAAGAAGTATACCTATAATTATTAAACCTTCAACCACATCAAAGACCACAGAAGGATATAATATTATGCAAATAAACAGGAAGTGCAAGCAGCTTCCAAAGTCTAGAAAACGACAGAGATAACACCTGTCTGCCTGGACAGTCACCCAAAGCAAAGTTCCTTTGTAATGTTGGGGCACCATCTTCAGCCTTTATGGCCCAAAGTCTCTGGCATACATTTCAGTGATGCAGGAAATCTGACATAGTCTGTCAGTCGCTTCTCCTTGTGTCCAGAAGGATGCCTGGCAATGTTTTCTGCAAAGCAGGAACCTGAAGGACCATCTCAGCTTGTTTAGCTAATGTTCAGAAGTCACTTTCCTGTGGAACCTGCATGTCCAGTTTATATAGCATACTATCAAGCAGTCAATACCAGAACAGTATCTTGTCCAGTGGCTAACTGTTGTCACAAAGTAAATTACACATGAAGTTTCTTCTATGTCCATCATTTTCCTGAAATACATTGGTACTGCCAGAAGCAGACCTGTCTCACTGTCCAGAAAAGTCTAAGTTCTTAAAATAATTTAAATGCCATATTCTGCATGTCTTTGAAGTGTTTGAAGACTACCTATCTAATTGAAACATATCTTTGTATTACCTACAAAAACCTAACTAACATGACTATAAGTTTGGTTATCATAGATGACTATTAATCTGCATTTCTCAATTACACATTACAATTTTATATGAGTTACATCAGCATGATATCTTAATCAAGAGTAGAAAAATACATACAGCATAACAAAATTGACCTTAAGTTTATATCAATAAATCAAAATCCACTTTGCTTTGGGTGACTGTCTTTTCTAGTCATTCCTATATCATATCCTCCCCCTTTTTCTTTTCTTTTTTTTTAAGAGATTGACTATGACCATTAACCATTTGTAATGAAAACAAACATTAATAAGTAATATTTTGGGGAAATTGGAAGTAGCTTTATTTCTTTAACTACTTCCTGCTGTCAAAGGACATTGTTGATCTAATGGGTTCTTAAAGCTGGATCATCTCAACTGGCTAACTTGGAAGCTGAGAATGTTCAGATGACCTTGGCAAATGAAATCACATTTGCCTAGAACCAATCCACAGGTTTTGATCTTCTGTGGAGACAAAAGCAGAAACTCTTTTCCCAAGCAACATATTCTTATAAACAGATTTCAAAGTCAAGATATCTTTAAAGTATATGTATTTGTTTAACTTAGCAGCCTTAGCAATCAATTGTCTTTCTGCAGTTAGCTCATTAAAAGTTAAAAAAATTAAAAGAAAACACAGTAACGATAATCCAGACACTGTGTTTATCTGCCATCTTTATGTGGCCTTTATCTTTATTCATATTTCTCCTTTTTAGGGGCTTTCTTTACCCCCTTTTTCTTCTCTCTGAAGCCTATGCGCATTTTACATACATTTTACTCTGTTTAGAGGTTTTGTGAGTCTAAATTTGTTTCATTGAGAATCCTTAATCATTTTCTAACCCAAAGAGCTTTTAAAATGTTGGTATCACTTTAATTGCTGACTCTGCCCCTTTTGGCGGCTTTTCAATATGACAGAGGAGCCTGCTGCATCTCTCTCAATTCCAGCAAACAGAGTGGACTCAGGAAGTGCTGCTACCAGAAAAACCATTTTTAACTCTGTTTCCTTTCTGTTCAGTATAAGCAGAAACCTTAAATCAATAACACTTATGTGAAGCCTTCCGTGAAATGTATGAGTTTAAGCTGTGTGCCTCGAACGAGCCATTTTTAATTTCCAGCCTGAACACCACACTGTCTATGTACCATAAATCAATTCAAATATGCAATTCAGAAAGCTGATTTTGGCTCTGTTTCAGTGATCTAGAACACTTTTATGCTTTTTAAACTTTCTTAGGCTTTATGCAGTTGTTCAGCCCACCCAGGGATGCCATCTGTTGTAGAAACTTCCCCGCGCCTGTTTGGGCCCAGAGGTTTGGAACCTGGTCCATGGCTGCTTTTGTCCCCCCACAGCGGCTTCTGTCCCCCAAAGAAATGAATCAGACTCTTACATTACTTCATACTGTTTGGTCCATGTCTTAAGCACATTAATATCTTAAATCAACTCATTTCTATTTATCTACCCACCACGTGGTCCAGCCTGTGGCTCACCTGTGTCTCTTACATGTTCCTCCTTCGGGGGTTGGATGGCCACTGACTAACTCCGCCCTTCTCCTACCTGCCTGTCCTCTGATTCTCCACCCACTTCTATGTTGCTCTACATAGACCAAACCAGTTACTTTATTTACATCATACAGAGAACATTTCCACCACACCTCCTCCCCACCCTTTGATTCCCTTCCCAGAAAGGGCAAGAGGTCCCAAGGTGGGTCAGTTCATCATTCATCCCAGGCAAGTCTGATTTCCTCATCCTAATATCAAGATTGGGTTAGGTGTTCCTCTGGAGGAATGGGATCCAAGGTGCCAGTCCATGCACAAAAATAGTCTGAATCCTCCCTTTCAAGGTCCAGCTTTCACTGATGGGAAGTAGAGAAGCTCTACCTGTTGTGATGTGCTGAAAACTGCAAACCCTGTAAAATAAATGGCAGCACTAAAAGGTAATCAAGGCCTTAAACTGACCCAGAGATAACATAATTAGAAGATAAAAAAATAAAAAAAAACTTCGAAGACTAAATAGTAAAATAAAAAATAATCAATAAAAAACAGTAGATTGAACTGAATATTTTCCAAAAAAAGAACATACAAGTGACAAGCAGATGAATAAAAAACTAATCAGTTTCACTAGTCATCACAGAAATTCTAATTAAAACAATTAGATAATATCTCATCCAATATAGCTAAGAGAAAAATATTGTGACACTGGTCTGGATGTGGAGCAAAGAGTATACTTGTGCATTGTTGAAAATTTAAAAAGCTGAAAACAGTATGCAAGCATACCAAAATTCAAATTTAGTAGTTCAGTACTATCACAGTAGCCAAGGAATTAAATCAGTCTGAATGTCTATCATCTGATATGAAAAATAAAAAAAAAAACCTACCACTGAGGGGGTCATGAAACCTCCACATCTCCCAAAAAATCTATTGCCCATTTACACTTGGTAGTGTAATTGTCACTAGTATGTAGTCCGTACTCCAGTAAATAATATGCACACATGTTTATTTAAGCAACCCTTATCAAAATCAATGATTCCCATTAAGACAAGAAAGTAAACAGAATCAACCTACAAGAGGCTAGGAAGGAATACAAGAGAAGGTAATGTGAATTATATGTCAAAATACATGTGTTTTAATTAGGATTTTTATTGCTGTGAAGAAGAACCATCACAACTCTTAAAAATTAAAATACAAAGAAAAGTTGGTGCTTGCTTACAGGTTCAGAGGCTTAGTCTATTATAATCATGGCAGGAAACGTGGAAGTATGAGACCAGACATGGTACTAGAAATGGGGCTGAGAGATCTACATCCAGATGTACAACCATCAAACAGAGAGAGTGCTACTGAGTTTGTGTTGAGTTTCTCAAATACTAAAGCCAACACCTTGTAACATATTTCTCTAATAAGGTCAAAACTACTTCAACAAAATCATGCTTTCTAGAAGTGCCACTCTCTATGAGCACAAGGGAACCATTTTCATTCAAACCATCACAATATGTATGGCATTGTCACAAACAATTATGTGAAAATAAAAATGTGTTTTGTATTTGTAACAGAATGTTATAAAACCATAGATAATAAATGAAAGATCTTAAGAGAAATAATCCAGAACACAAAAATAAGACACACAAGGTCTTACTAATATAGAATCATAAAAATATTGACTTTATAATAGTTGAAAATAAAATTGTTTTCTGAAGTCTACAGATAATATATATATAGTAGAAATCCAGACCATTTGGCCAATTGATATTATATTCCAATTATATAGAATAAGAGATTCTAGTATCCCATTATAAATAAGGGAGAATCTATTATGTTAGAATTCTTAACTTCATAAGAAAAGGTAAAGTGAGGATGAATTCATTGCCCTTTGCTTTTTGACTGGAGAGACAATGGGAAATACTTTTTTAAGCTTCTGCCTCAGTGACTTCCCTGCCATAAGGGAATGTGAGCCAGAATAAAACCTTTCATAATTGGCTTTTCTCAGCATGTTTTAGTACAACAATAGGAAAATAAAATGAGACATTTGACATACTATGTGTAGCATAAGGAAACAAGAAAAGATTTTGAATGACATTATTGTGCTTAACTGATATACATTTGACAGACAAATGTGTTAAAGCAGGTTATACAATGTCCTACATATTGAGGCATTACATGATACCTCATTACTATACTTTGTATGTTTTATATATCAATGTTAAATGTTGGTTGAAAAAATGAACAAAGTACTTGAATAAATTATTTCAAGACACAAGTGAACAAATGAATTAAGGCAAAATTTTCAAATTTGTTAACCATCAAAAAATATCCAATCAAAATCAAAATCAGGTATTAGCTAATGTTCCTAGCAACAGTTATCAAAAAGACAAATAGAGATGACAAGATGGTTCAGCAGAGAAAAGTGCCTGCTGCACAAGCTTGAAAACCTGAGTTTCATCCTAGAAATCCACTGCAGGAATGGACCATCTCCTGAAAGTTGACCTTTGATTTTCATATACTTACTATGGTATATATGTATTATTCATATACACCCACCCTATGTTTACACATATATACACATGCTCACAATAATAATAAAATTTTACTGCTTAAAAAAGGAATGATTAATAACAGTTTCTGATGAGGTTGTTTAGAAAAATGTAACCCTCATGCATATACTGATAGTGGAATTTCAAATTAAGATATATATTATGGAGAATAAAAGTTCTTCATAGAAATGAAAGGAAAATTTTCTACATGATCCTGTAATCTCATTTCTGCAATAGAACTAGAGGGAATTGAATCACACTATTAAACGGATATTTTCATTGTCTTTATTAAATCATTATTCATAATATTTAAAAGATAAAAGCAATGTAAATGTTATTCAAAAGGCAAACTGTCTTAGCTAGAATCATCCTTCTAGAGATTCCCTTGGGACCATCCTCCAGACATCATCTTGCTCCAGGTTTTTACCTGACTCCAAAATGTCCTCCTTGCCCCTTTCAAGTAGTACTGTGAGATGATCCTTCTATACACTGTAAATGTGTGTTTCCCTCATCCATTAAAAATAAAGCTTTTTGGTCAAAGGCTAGTCAAGACAAGGTTAGGTGAAAAAACAAATTAAGAAGGGGATAAAGAAAGGTGGAGTCAGGAGAGTTACTAGTTAGAAGGAGAATGAGTTAGACATGGAAAATGTGATAGATGTTAAGGCTACATACCTCAGGGAATTATGTGGATTAATAGAAATAAGTAAAGTTGTAAGAGCTAGTTAATAATAAACCTGACCTAACAGCTGAGCATTATAATCAATATAAACCTTTTTGTGATTATTTGGAAGTAGCTTCGCAACAGATCAAGACAGAGAAGCTCCCTTTACAAGTAGTCTCAGTTCTCTCATCCTTCATCCTGTACCTGCCCCCCCAACCTGATTGATCACGCTTCCAGTCTCACCTGCCTACAGTACACTCACAAAATCTCCTCTATTTCCCCTTCCTGCCCTTCCAAGAGTACTGTCCTTGAACCCTCATTGTTATCTAGTCGCTGTATTTGAAGATTATAACATAGATTGCCTTTGTTTTACAGCTAATATCCACTTACAAGTGAGTACATACCATGTGTGTGGATACATAGCCTGAACTGGTCATCACCTATGACCATGTCTTCAAGTGCAGAGAGTGGGATTCCAGACCAGCTATATATGCTGGAATTGGTGCTTAGACCAAACATCTTCAGAGAAACTTCCTCCAGCAATTGATGGAAACATATGCAGACTCATAGCCAAACATAAGTCAAACTCAGGGAATCCTTTAAAAGAGGGGGGTATAAAGGACTTTAGAGGCCAAAGCTACCAAAAATATCACAAGAATACCGCAGAATCAATAACCTGTGTGTGCTCATAGGAGCTCACAGAGACTGAATTGACAACCAGGTAGCCTGTATGAGACTGACTTAGATACTCTGCATATATGTTAATTATGCAGTTTGCTCTTTTTGTGTAACTCCTAACATTGGGAGCAAGGGCTATCTCTGACTCTTTTACTGGCCTTTGGGACCCTACCCTTACTAGGTTGCTGAGGCTTAATACATGAGAAAGTACTTAGTCCTACTGCAACTTGATATGCCATGTTTTGTAGATATCCATGGAAGATCTGTACATTCCTGAAGAGAAGTAGAGGAGGAGTAGATTGGGGTGTGCAAAAAGAAGGCAGGGTAGAGAATAAGGAACTGAACTGGAGGAAAAGAGGGAGAAAAAAAACTGAGGCCAGGATATAAAATCAATGAATAAATCAATAAAACAAAATAAGAATTAAAAGATAAACTACTAAATATTATATATGTGTTTGTATGCACACAAAAAAATGTTACATTCACCTATTTGTCATTGGTATCTAGCATTTAAACCTAGAGTAATCCTTATTTATAACTACATGAATTACTCTGCGAAATATTATGTTAATTGAAATAAACCAAAGACAAATAATAAATGCCACATGATATTACTTTTAAGAGGAATCCCCATAAAGTTAAACATAGGAGTAGATTGTGTTAGAATGTCTATCATTTATATGAGTAAGGATGAATGGTTAGTCAGATGGTATTGACCAAAAGGTATATGATTAATTTAGATAGAATAAATAAATTTGTAAATTTATTCCTTTTTACATTAAAAGAAACAAAAATAATGTGCTTTCAATTTTCATGATATGAGTGGTATTAATTTTAAATAATCTCTCTATAAAAATGTAATAAAGTAGGATAATAAATATGATGTTTTACCTAATATAATCATTCCATGATTGATATACATGTCAAAATATCATATTCTATCCAAGAAATACACACAATTAATGTTTTTCAACCAAAAGTAAATTTTTCACTAAAAAAGTTTATAAAATGTGTTTGTAGTGATCATATGTTTAAATCTTAATGGAATCATTATAGATTAATTATGTTATTTTCAGAAAAATAAAGAGGATAATGTATTTTGATTGCTTTATATTTAGGTAAGTATGTAATGTAATGTTCTAATATTTTGCTAAGATTATACCAATAAAAATTCAAAGTAAAGAAAAGGTAAATATACTATAATGTTTGTAAAAAGTACAATTACTGAAGATACTGATTATCAATTACATGGCAAACAAATACTTAATTCTTTTATTTTAGTCCTGGTATAGTTCTAAACTGAGTATTTTAATTCCCATCAAAAAATTCACAGAAAAGGATTAAGTCTAACACCAGGCATGGTACTGCATATATCTGCAGAATATAAGTTTAGTCTGCAAGCAAACATTTATGATTCTTGAAATGGTAGCAAACCTCCATACACACCCGAAGAAAACAAAAGACAAGAAACTAGCAGAACTAATTCAGTAAGTAAGCAAAAAGCATATCTTTTGTTGGGTATTTTATGTTGTATTTTTGCTGTTCCATCTGGACAGTAGTTGTTTCACTTCTGTGATAACTGATCACAGATATCTTCAGCCATTAGGTGTTGATCCTGGGAAGATATGCAGAGGTTTCATAGCATCTCATGTAATCTCATGCCACTACATTCTCTTCATGGAGATCCATTTCCCATTGCTCAAATAATCTGGATATCTCATCCCTAAATGGGTAAATATGTAAGTTGTTGAGAAAGTAGCATCTTCTCATTTAATATAAACAGTCACATTCTTTCTGTTATCAGAATTGAAAATTAATATTATGTGTGATAGGTGTAGCTAATTTATTCTCAAAAATAATATCAAAATCACATGTTATTTTATTTTATTTTTGGCCTTTTTATGTCTTACCTTCATACATATGTACTTTTTTTTTCTATTCTTGTACATCCTTATTCAAGGTCCCTTCCCCCTACCACCACATCAAGTCATTCTCTCTTCCCCACATCTCCCCATCCCCCACCATGGGCAGGTGGTCCCAAGGTTCCAAGTTCCCAATATTTCTTAGTTGAGCCTCAACTCCTGGCAAATCCACTTTTCTCCCCCCAACATCAAGACTGACTCAGGAGTTCCTCTAGGGGAAGTGGAATCCAAGGGAACAGTGTAAGGTGTTTCTGATCGCAAGCTGTTCAGAGGATGAGGTTTGCAGCTTGGGCATGCTTTGCTTTTTTTTCTTTTTTCCTTTTTAATGTTTAGAGTCCACCAATGAGTGAGTACATCCTCTGCTTATCTTTCTGGGTTTGTGATACGTAGCTCAGGAGGATATTCTCCAAATCCATCCATTTGCCTGCAAATTTTAGGACAGCATTTTTTTTACTACTGAGTAGTACTCCATTGTGTAGATTACCACAGTTTGTTAATCCATTCTTTAGTTGAGGGACATCTAGGTTGTTTCCAGGTTCTTGCTATTACAAATAATGCAGCTATGAACATAGTTGAGCTAATGCCATTTGGAGTGCTACTATGCATCTTTAGGGTATAGATCCAGAAGTGTTATTGCTGGATCCTTGGGGAGATTGATTCTCAGTTTTCTGAGAAACTGCCATACTGCATTACAGAGTGGCTAAACAAGCTTAAACTACCACCAACAAGGGGGGAATGTCCCTCTTGCCCTGCACCCTGTAGAGCATAGGCTGTCATTTTAGTCTTTTATCTTGGCCAATCTGACAGTTGTCAGGTGATATCTCAAAGTTGTTTTGATTTGCATTTCTCTAATGGCTAAAGATGATGAGCACTTTTTCAGGTGCCTTTCAGCCATTGGTAATTCTTCTGCTGAAAATTCCCTTTTTAGATATGAACCCCAGGTTTGATTGGGTTATTCAAGGTTTTGGGCTCAAGATTCTTGAGTTCTTTATGTATCTTAGAGATCAGTCCTCTGTCACTTGTAGGGTGGTGAAAAACTTTTCCCATTCTGTAGGCTGTCATTTTGTCCTATTGACAGTGTTCTTGGCTTTACAGAAGCTTCTTAGCTTCAGGAGATCCCACTTATTGATTGTTGATTTTAGTGTCTATGCCACTGGTGTTATATTTAGGAAGTTGTCTCCTGTGCCAATTCATAGATGTGTATTTCCCATTTTCTTTTCTATCAAGTTTAAAGTGGTTGGGATTATGTTGAGGTCTTTGATCCACTTGGATTTGAGTTTTGTGGAGGGTGACAAGCTTGAATCTGTTTGCATTTTTCTAAACACTACCATCCAGCAATGCCAACACCATTTGTTAAATATACTATCTTTTTTCCATTGAATATTTTGGGCCTCTTTGTCGAAGATCACGTGTTCATAGATTTTTGGGTTATTGTCAGGATCATCAATTCGATTCCATTGATCTGCAAGTCTATTTCTATGCCAGTACCAGAATTTTATTACTGTAGCTTTATAATATATTAAGAAGTCAGAGGATGATGATACCTCCTGAGGTTCTTTTGTTGAGCAAAATTGTTTGGGCAACCCTGGCTTTCCTGTTATTACAAATGAAACTGAGCATTGTTCTTTCAAGGTCCAAAAATATTGTGTTGGGATTTTAATGGGCAGTGCATTGAATCTGTAGATTGCTTTTGGTAAAATTGCCATTTTTACTATGTTGATTGTACCTATCCAGAAACATAGGAGAGCTTTCCAGTTTCTGATATCCTCTTCAATTTCTGTCTTCAGTGATTTAAAATTTTTGTCAATGCTCTTAACCTCTAAGCAATCTCTCCAGCCCAGATCTATTTGTCAAATAGATCTGTTACTTCTTAGGTTATATATATTCCAAGGTATTTAATACTATTTGCAGCTATTATAAAGTGTGATGTTTCCCTTATTTGTATTTCAGCCCTTCTATTTTTAATGTATAGAAGGGTTACTGATTTCCTTGAGTTAATCTTGTATCTTGCTACATTGCTGAAGGTGTTTATCAGCATTTGAAGTTCCTTGGAAGAATTTTGTGGATCACTTATGTATACAATCATATCATAATCAAATTGAGTTAGTTTCACTTCTTCTTTTCCAATTTGTATCCCCTAATCTCCTTTCATTCTCTTATTGCTTTAGCTAAAACTTAGAGAACTATATTGAATAGATTGTGTGAGAGAGGACATCCTTATGTAGTTTCTGAATTTAGCGGGATTCCTTTGAATTTTTCTCAATTAAGTTTGATGCTGTCTGTTGGCTACTTGTAGATCTCCTTTATTACATTGAGATATTGTCCCTGTATTCCTGTTACCTCCAGATCTTTTATCATAAATGAGAGTTGGATTTTGTCAAAGGCTTTTTCAGCATCTAAGGATATGATCATGTGGTTTCGTTCTTTTAGTTTGTTTACATGATGGGTAATGTTTACAGTTTTTCATATGTTAAACCAACCCTGCATTTCTGGGATGAAGGTATTGTTTCAGTTGTAGTAAGTTTACCTTGGCAGTTGGGGCCAAGAGGTTTGGAACCTGGAACGCCACGGCTTTTGTCCCCCAATGGAATGAATCAGACACTTATTTACCTTATTCTGTTTGGCCCATATCTTAAGTACATTACTAGCAAGCTCTTTCATCTTAAATCAACCCATTTCTATTAATCTTCCTGCCACATGGCTTAACCCATGGCTCAGCTCCATACCTCTACATGTTCCTCCTTCAGGGGTGGGATGAAGACTGACTAACTCCACCCTTATCATGGTATGAACTTGTCATGAGATATGTTTTAAATGAGGTTTATTTTGTGAGAATCACTTACAAAACAGAGAAGGTTTTAAGAAACATTGAAGGTGTAAGGTTGTAGTGCGCCAGAGCATTTCTAACGAAAGCTCTTTACCCACACGCTGCACCTCCGAACACCTGCACCACCAGCCAGAATAGCGAACAGCGTGGAAGCTGCGTCATCAGTCTGAAAACCACACCACCAGGCTGGAGCCCACGCGATAGGTTCCAGCCCTGCATGAGAGAATGCTGGCTTCCTGTCCTGGTCCTCTCCCTTGGTGGTCTACTTCTGAAGCTCTTCCCAGTTGACCATGCCCTGCTCGGCTCCAGCTCTCTGACGTGATCCGTTCACATGTGTAGTTTCTGATTTCCCGCTACATCTTCCCGTTTTATCTAAATAGGAAGGCTTTAAATTAGGTATAAAATTATATATTATAGGGATCATCATAAGATAGTGTCTGGGAAAGAGAAAAGTTTTAACATAAGTGAGGTTAAATTATTGTTAACAAACAATAACTATAAAATGTAATTTAATATCTAAAATGTTGATATGAGAAAATGTATAGGGATTGTTTTAAGGCTGTTTATTTTAAACAATAGAGTTTTAACACTTGAGTGTCTTTGTTGAAATGTGAAGTAATAATAATTTTAACTATTTAATTTTTAACAGTTAAGACCTGAGAAGGAAAATATATATCTACAGTTGGAAGCATGAAGTAACTTTTAGAATTTAGGAGAAGATAACGACAGTTAACTATTTGGACTGTCATCTACTATTTTTGTATATAATGTGAGTATTTATCTTTGTGGCTATTGGCCTATGATATCTGACAAGTTTTTATAGAAGCAGGGTATTTTTTGGTAGGACTGTCTTAATTTGGCTACACAGGCTTTGGCAGTCTTTATCTTTTATCTTGTTTGTTTATTTTGGACAGTGAGCATGCTGACAACCGTAGGGGCAACTGTAGTTTTTTGTCTCTCAGGCCATCATTGCCAAACAAGACAATTTCTTTGTAAGATGTCTGTGATGTTTAACACTATTTTGAGAGAGGAACAGTGATGTCAGGAGTTGTCGTGTCTCTTAAGGCCAAATTTGAGATAACAAAATTTTGAATGTCATATTTTTTTGGTCTATGAAGTGGTTGAAGACATTTATTTATTGGGTGTATTTTAACATGTTTTTGAAAAGTTTGAGTATTTTGACTGTTTGGTGGCAAATTGGAGTAACTATAATCTGTAATTTTAATCAACTAAGAAAGTGAAGTTAACATTGTAAAAATAGGCATTTTAGAAATGAGTGTATAGCTCTTTTAAATAATTTTAAGTATAACAATTTTATGAATATTGACTAAAATATATATTTTGTATAAAATGACAACAATATCTTCACTATATATCATTATACATAAAAATATATCTAAACAGATTTATATAAAACAACTCGTGT
>PVIH01028459.1:0-15147 GCA_004025045.1 Sigmodon hispidus | reverse complement strand
GTCTATCTCTGTGGTTATACATTTTATATTTAATAAAAATTAGCCCAAAACAGCAGAGAAGAGATTCAACTACAGTCAAACCACAAGGGTCAGAGAGTGGTAACTCAAGACTTTAATCTCAGCACAGTAATGACAGCTGGCTAACTCATACCTTTAATCCCAGCACAGGAAAGATTGAGTAGTGGGCCTTTAATTCCATAACTCCAAAGACAGAGATCTCTCTATGTTTCTGTGAGTTCAAGGCCTAACTACTAAGATCATATCTTTAATCTTAACGCTAGAATTATGATGCAGAGTTGAACCTGCAAGTGAAACAACTGAGTGAAGAAGATATTTAAGAAAGGCAAAAGAGATCATAATAGTGGGTATGAATCTGAGAGGACTGATAAATGAGGTTGATGGGGTGCTTAATGTAAAATCACCAAACTATACATATATATATATATATATATATATATATATATATATATATATATATATGCATAGGAAGACATTGAGGGATTCTGTAGAAGCTTTGAGCCAGGATGAGAACTCTTGAAGACAGCTTTTACCCTGAGAAGTTGTATAGGTGAAAATTGACTGGGGTCTGTTTCCTCTCTCTAATATTCCAGCTTTTCCCCAATATCTGAATTTGAGTTTTCATTAAATATCAACTACAATTTGTGTTTTATATATCTGTGTGTATTTTAAATTTAAACCCTTTCACTGAGATGTAACTATTTCTTACATATTTTTTTCTGGTAACTTGATACATTTACATACCTTTACTTATTACATAAAGACTTTGTCCAGAGTAAAATGTCTAGAGCTGGACTTATGTTTCTAACAGTAAAGGCTGAAAAACTAAATATCTGGGGTAAAAAGTAATGTCAGGAGTATTGACTCTTGGTTTTCTCTAGTCATCCATCACTCTTTAAAACACACACACACACACACACACACACACACACACACACACACACTCATCCACAACTTGACTCTAACTTGCATTTTTGTAATCACCTTGAAAATTCCCCTTACTATCTCTTGAAGTAAAATCTAAAATAACTGTCCTTTCTAACCAGACATCTTCTCCTGAGAAAGTAAAACAAAATATAGAGTTGTACATGTAGGCAGTGCTTTTATATCTCCTTGCTTCAGGTAAATCGATTCTAGTCTTAGATTGTTTTTTCACATGTCACTTCTTTCAGGCTTTGAAATTTATCTGATCAATATCTTCTATAGAGACTCAAAGCACATATACTAGTCATCCTTAAATGTGTTAAAGAAAAATTTATGTTTAACTTTTTTGTCCATCATGTTATGTCATTCACTACTCTGACTCTACTATAGTCTAGGGAACGTTATAGATGTTACTGGTATTGTGGTGAAAATAGTAAAATTCTCAATTTTTAGAAGTATCACAAACTCAGAGAGATAAGTAGGGGATGTACTCACTCATTATTGGTCTCTAAACAAACAAACAAGAAAAAAGCCAAGCATGCCCAAGCTGCAAACCACAACCACTGAACAGCTTGGGATCAGAAACACCCTGGACTGACCCTTCAAACCCCAGTCCAACTATAGGAACATCTGACTCACGCT
This sequence comes from Sigmodon hispidus, assembly GCA_004025045.1. Taxonomy (NCBI): domain Eukaryota; kingdom Metazoa; phylum Chordata; class Mammalia; order Rodentia; family Cricetidae; genus Sigmodon; species Sigmodon hispidus. The sequence continues at coordinate 13,563 of PVIH01028459.1, read as the reverse complement.
TGAGGGAGGGGGGACAAAACTGGATTTGCCAGGAGTGGAGAATGATCTAAGCATTATTGGGTCAGTGGGATCATAGGACTGACTGCTCCCTGTTCAGGGAGGGGATGGGGAGTTGCGGAGAAGAAAAAATGACCTGATGTGGTGGACAGGGGAAGGGACCTTGAATAAGGATATACAGGGATGGAAAAAAAAATTCAGAGGGAAAGCTGAACACAAAGTAAATATATGTGTAGCAATCTTATTTACATTACCACCCTTGATAAGCCATGTTTATGATTCTTATCCTCTTTATAGTTATTGTTAACTTTTTCGCATTTTAAATTCATTTTACTGTTTTTTTTTGATAAATACAAAATAAAGAAGGAAAAAAAGAAAATGTGACTTCAAAAAAAATCTTAAAATATATTTTATTAAAAATAATAGTGTCATTCCCAGCTCTGCAGAAGAACACTTTCAGCAACTTTCTTACCAACTTTTAGCCCTTCTCTTACCAACTCCTGTAGATACCACAGAAATTCCCTACCACCATTCATCGCTTTGTTCCAGCTTCCAACACAAGCAGGCATTCCATGATAACTCAAGAGCTTCTCCTTCCAGGGCAACAATTAGGCTAACTGTGTATCCACATATCTCTTCTGCTCCTCCAGACTCATCCACTCCCAGTCTTATTCCCAACTCTGTAGCAGAAAAAAAATAAACTGTGCTCTCCATTTCCTCTCTGAACCCATCCCCAATAGATCACAAAGATCTACTTCTATAACCTTCATTCCCCCAAACTCAACTCAGTGTCCCAGTCCCAACACCAGCAGGCATTACCTGTTCTTATATCAGCTGAGAAGGCAATGAAACAGGTAAGCTAATTGAAGATCTTCACTACTCTCTCCCTTTCTTCAAAACCAATTCCTCAGTCTTATCACTAGCCTTATCTGCAACCCTGCTGCCAATTCTTGTGGATTCCGTAAACCCTCTCCATATAAGCTCCCTCTATTCACTTATTGCTTTACCTCAGTACCCAAATTCAGCAGGCACTTTCTGTTAACAAAAACATCTCTGCAAGGGAAGCAAGTAAGCTTAATGTATATCTTCCCATCTCATTCTGCTCCTGTAGACCCAGACCCCCAGACTCATCTCTAGTGCTATATCAGACCCTCGGGGGGAATCATTCTTCACTATCTCCCCTCATTCCAAATAAATGAAATAAATGGATTCTGGTGGAAAACTTTGTTTTCTTCCCTTAGGGGAAACATTTAAAAAGCCTAGTCTATTCCTCAGTGTTAGCTCAAACTATCCAGAAACACATTTTATCTGATACCACCAGTGGCCACAATTATCAGGACAAAGGAAAAATTTCTACCAGGCAACATACAAACAGCATATTCTGTGAAAGCCCTGAGAGGAAACAGAAAGCAAGGAATCAAACACCCACCCAACAAAGACAAATCCAGAAATCATCACCTAGACCTATAATCAATCATTCCAATTCCAAATATTGAGACACCAGTGGAAAGACACAACAGCAGTTAGGGAAATATGTTTCAACTAGAGCCCCACTATCCAGCCACAGCAAGTCGTTGTGGGATAATGCTCTTGTCTACTATTAAGAGTTGCTAGTTGTATTGGTTTAATAAAATCTTATTGGTCAGTAGTCAAGCAAGGTGACCAGACTAGGAGAATTCTGAGAGGAGGAAAGGCAAAGACACAGTCTCCAACCAGATGCAGAGGAAGCGAGATGAGAATGTTGGACAAAGGAAAAGGTACCAAGCCATAGGCTGAACATAGATAAGAATTATGGGTTAGTTTAAATGCAAGCCATAGTAATATGGTTGAGCTATAGACTCAGCATATATAGGTAGTATTAATTCTGAGTTAATTATTTTGGAAGGATCTGCTGGGTATTTGAGTTTCTTGTGGAAGAAAATAAGTCCTAAATATTCCAACATACTTGAAGCACAAGGAAAAGAACATAAAACCTCCTATAAGAAGATGATAGATGTCCTTAATGAGGACATGGAAAAAAAATTCCTGTGTCCTATTAGACCACCATTGCTTAAAACTGAATATCATCAACAACAGAAAGCTTGCAAATACATGTAGAAAGAACAATTGTATGAATAAAAAAATAAGTCAATAAATAAATATTTTCTAGAATTCAATAAAAAAATGCACAGAACAATCAAACTTATTGGAAAGACATACTGCAACTTGTTCAAAAGCCTAGTTCATAGCACTAATAGCATACTTGAAAGGGGGAAGGGAGTTTGAACAAGGGGATACATGGATAAAAAATGAGGCTTTATTCATAATAAAAAAGGAAAAAAAAAGAAGAAAGCACACCCAAGAGGAGTAGAAGGACAGAAATAATCAAACTCATGACTGAAGTCAATAAAATAGGAACAATACAAATTATCAATGAAATAAAGATTTGGTTCTCTGACAAAAATCAATGAGATAGACAAACCCTCATCCAAACTAAATGAAAAGCAGATAAATAATACCCAGTTAACAAAATGAAAACAGAGACAAAACCATAGACATTGACAAAATCCCAATTGTCATAAAGACATGCATTAAAAACCTGTACTCCACCAATAAGATAGTCAAATAACTAACAAAATATATAAATAAAATAATAAACAAAAAAGCCATGACAATTTCCTCTATGAGTAAAACTTACTAAAGTTCAATGGAGATCACATAAAAAATTTAAACAGACCCATAAGGCCAAGTGAATCAGGCATTACATGTCTCCCAACCAAAGAAAACTCAGGGCCTGATGATTTTTCTACCAAAGTTTCTTTCTTTTTAAATTTTGATTGAATATAGATTATTTTCTCATACAATACACTCTGACAACAGTTTTCCTCTCTCCACTACTCCCAGCGCCCCACACCCACCCCTCCTGCAGTCCCATTTCCCATCCATTTCCTCTTCAGAAAAGGGAAGACATCAAAGTGACAACAGCCAAACAACACAAAACAAGATCTAATAAGACACGGAAAAAGTTCACCTATCAAGGTTGAACAGGGCAACACAACAGGAGGAAAAGACTCCCAAAATCAGATAAAAGAGAACTACACCAGCTTCTACTGATAGAAGGAACATCAAGCTAAGTATCATAACTTATATGTAGAAGACCTGGTAGAGACCCATGAAGGCCCCATGCTTGCTCCTTCATTCTCTGTGAGCCTATGTGAGTCCATATTACTGGATTCAGTGGGTCATATTCTCCTGATGTCCTCCATTTCCTATTATGCCTGAAATCTTTCCTCCCCCTCTTTTGTGCAGTTCCCAGATCTTCAAGTTGAGGCATCCAATGGAGACTTCCAAATTGGACTTTCTCCACATGACTGTGAGTCTCTGTACCAGCTTCCACTTGCTACTAGAGGAAGTTTTTCTAATGATGACTGAATAAGACACGGATCTGTCAGTATAACAGAGTATCATTAGAAATCATTTGACATTTTTTCAAGTAATGTTTGGTTTTTGGTATCTAGACTATCCAGTCCCCTGTTCCTAACCATCAAGGCAGTAGGCATGGGTTTCCTCTTATAGCGTAGGCCTCAAGTCAAATCAAACATTGATTGGCTACATTCAAAAGTTCTATGCTACCATTGCCTCATCAGCACAAATTTTAGAATGGACAGATGGTAGGTTGAGGGTTTTGAAACTGGGTTGGTGTTCAGGGTTCTCTTTCTATATCCTGTAGAGTACCTTCCCATGCCAAAGAGACTAGAATGTAAAGATAAAAGCTCTGTGTAGGCATCAGGTTGACCTCTCATGTTCAATGAGAAAATGGAATGAATTTTGTGGGTGGACTGGGAGCAAGTAGGAATGGGAAGGAAGGAAGAAAAGGTGTGGAACAGGGAAGGGATTGAGGGAAAAGTACAGGAGAGACAGTTTAAACTGGGTAGTGCTGTGGGGGGTGGAAATCTAGTGCAATGAAAATATTTTGGAATCTATGATGATCTTAATGATAACTCCTTGTAAATGAAGATACAGAGTCTTAGATATTCAGCTTTTTTGTAGCCAGGCAAAGGTTCTAGTGGTGGTAATTTTCTTGTGTTCAGGTTAGGGGAATCCCAGAGTGATCCCTAAACAACTCAGGCTGATGCTAGGATAGAAGGACATTTTTGGAAAATGACAACACAGACAATATCCACACAGCTCTAACCAACTTTCACAGAAGTGTTTGCACAAATACTCTTCAAACTATACTATAAATTCATAACAAAAAGAACATTTCCTTATTCATTTATGAAGACACAGTAACCCTGATATTCAACTCTCATAAAAACCATAAACAAAGAAAAATTTACAGCCCCATTTTCCTTATGATCATAGATGCAAAAATACTCAATATAATACTTATAAACTGAGTCTAAGAACACAGCACACAGCAAAATTATCAACCACTACAATCAAGTAGGCTTTATACCAGAGATGTGGGGATGATTCATTATACAAAAATTAATAAATTTAATGCACCATATAAACAAAATGAAAGAAAAATCATACAATCATCTTATTAGAAGTAGAAAAAGCTTTTGACAAATTCAATACCCCGTCTTAACAAAAGTTCCAGAGTGATTAGGAATAGAAGGACTATACCTAAATATAAGAAAGGTAGTTTACAACAGGCTATAATTAGCATTAAATTAAATGTAGAGAATCTTATAGCAATTCCAACTCAAATCAGGAAAAAGACAAGGCTGTCTACTCTCTCCACACCATTATAATACTTGAAGTCCCAGCTAGAGCAATAAGGCAAATGAAGGAAATCAAATGGATACAATTGGAAAGGAAGAAATCAAACTATCTTTATATGTAGATGATATGACCGAACACAAGTGATTCTAAAAATCTCACCAGGGAACTCCTACAGATCATAAACACGTTTAGCAAAGTAAATGAATACAAAATCAATTCACGAAAATCAGGAGCCACCCCCTCAACACAGGTGGCAAATGGACTCACAGAAATGAGGAAAACAATTTCTTTCACAGTATCCTCAAATAATATACAATATCTTGAAGACACAAACCAAGCAAGAGAATAACTTGTATGACAAAAAGTCTCACATCTTTAAAGAAAGTTATTGAAGAGTATCAGATGATGAAAAGATTTCTCAAGTTCATAATAGGAATAACATAGTAAAAAAGTCATCCTACCAAAAGCAATCTACAGATTCAATACTGTCCTCTCAGAATGTCAACATAATTCTTTACAGATCTTGAAAGGACAATTCTCAACTTTACAAAAAAAAAAAAAACTAGAATAGCTAAATCAATGCTGAACAATATAAGAACTCATGGAGATCTCCCTATTCCCAATTTCAAGTTTTACTACAGAGCTCTAGTAATAAAACTGTATCATAGTGTCATAAAAGCAGACAAGATGATCAATGGAATAGATTTGAAGACTCAGATGTAAGTACAAACACATATGGTCACCTGATTAAAAAAAACAAACAAACCAGAAATAGATACTATAAAAAAGAGAGTATCTTTATCAAATGCTGTTGGTCAAACTGGATACCTGAATGTAGAAGAATGCATATCATTCCATACTTCTCATTCATCAGAAAACACAAGTCCAAATGAACAAAAGACTTCAGCAAAAAATATAAGCATTCCAATTTAAAAATGAGGTAGAGACTTTAACATAGTATTCTCAATAGAGAAAATTCAAATGGCTAAGAAAAACTTAAGGAAATGTTTAGCATCATTAGCCATTATGGAATTGTAAATCAAAACTACTTTGAGATCCTATTTTCAATAAGCCAGAATGACTTAGATCAATAACACAAGTGATAGTACATGCTGGTGGTGTAAGAATTCCCAACATGTAGCAGCCACATGGTGAACCCAACATGGTGCTGGGTGAGATATCAATTGCTGGAATGCAATGGTCATGTGGTAAAGTTAACATGGCATCAGCAGAACACGCCAAGCATGAAGGGAGTGGTTACATAAATTCATGCCTACCTATTCTCTTAAAAGGAGCAGGCCACTTGAAAAATCTCTCTTCTGCATGTCTGCCCCTATACTCGCTTTGTAACTCTCCTGAATAAATTCTAGTGGGCATTGGTAGTGTGTGTGTGTCTCTGATATTACTCACAAAATAAACAGGTGAGGCTATAGAAGAAAGGAAATACCCTTCCATTGCTGGTGTGAGTGAAAGCTTGCATTGCCACTGTGGAAAGCAAAGCATGCCAAAGCTGCAATCTGCAACCACTGAACAGTTTGGGATCAGAAACACCGTGGACTGACTCCTTGGATCCCACTCCCCTTAGAGGAACACCTGACTCAGCCTTGAGGTTGGGGAGAGAAAACTGGATCTGCCAGGAGTGGAGGCTGAACTAACCAATATTGGGAAAGTAGGACCTTGGGACTACTTGCCCATGGGGGGATGGAGAGATGTGGAGAAGACAGAATGACCTGATGTGGTAGGAGGGTAAAGGGACCTTGAATAAAGATATACAAGGAAAAAAATATTTAAAAAATAAGAATATTTAAAGAAATAAATTTGATATGGCACTTGTTTTAATTAAAAATATTCAACTTTCTTTGTGATAATTTTTCCAGTAAGTCATAGAAAAAATAAGTATTCATATTCATTACCAAATATCTCATAGAAAATTTAAAAATGTAAATTGGAAAAAAGATAAAATTTCTGTTAAGATAAAAAAATAAAAAGAGGAAATTAATATGGTGAACACACAGAAAGTTGGAAGTTGATCTATAACAAGAATCCAACTATATCACTGCTGAGCATATACCCAATGGTTGTGTCATGTTACTACAAGGATGTTTGCACAAACATGTTCATTGTTATGGTATTCATAATAGCTAGAAAATAGAAATAATCTAAGCATCTACCAACAGAAGAATGAGTAAAGAGAATGTGGTATAATTACACAATTGAATTTTACTCAACTGTTAAACAATAAAATCAAGAAATTTTCAGACAAATGGATGAAAACAGAAAAAATAATCCTGAATGAGGTAATTGAGATCCAGAAAGATAAATATGGTGTATATATTCACTTACATGTGAATATTAGCCATTAAGTAAATGATAACTAAGACTCAGAGAGACTAGGGAAAGAAGACAGGACTGAAGTTGACAGATGTGTACCCCTAAGAAGCAGCATTGGAGTAGATTGTATGAGTGGATTGGGGCTGAGTAGGAACCGGAACCTGAGGATAATTTGGGAAAAGGTATGAGAGATAGGGTTGACAGAAGGAATGCAAAGTAAGACCACTGGAATTGAGGGAGTTTAAGGATGATGTTGAAATCCAGTACAGTGGGAACTTTTAAAATATTTCAAGGTGACCCTAATGAAGTCTTTCAATGGTTGGAGATATTGACCCCAGCTGGCTATTTCCTGTCACCAAGTAAGCCTTCAGTATCAGGAATGGGTTGCATTCAACTGAATTGCTAGCCAAATGGGTTCCATAAAAACCCACAAACAACTCACGCTTTTGCTTTAACATGGGGTCACTTTTTGAAAATTTACACTCAATCCTCATTGTCAAGGACAAGATTCAAGTCATCAAACATAGAGAAGTTAACAGCTTTGTTCTAGTATCTTCAGTGCACGAAGATACTCTGCAGGGTACTGAAAAAAAATGTAAAGACGAAATCAGGCACTCATGTTTTGAACTAAAATATGTTCCACCTGTATAATATGCTAGAGCAATATTGGCATAGAACTTTAAGAGTAGAGAAACACAGAGACACTAAAAGTAGACCAAGAGGTGAGTGACACCCCACCCAGCCCAGGCAAAGATCCCAGTCTCTGGGACCCCTGCCCTGGGACACAGCCCTTGGAACCACATTTACATTCAGTTCTGACCTAAATCCATACCCCTGGTACATCAGACTGAGAGGCTAAGAGATCAAGACACTTAGGGAATTCCTCAGTTTCTATTGGATCAAGAAGAGCTACCTGAAACCCTTAGTTTCTCAGCATCTACTGGATCAAAAAAAGCCATTTTAGACCCACAGTGTGCCAGCACCTACTGGATTAAGAGAGGTCACTGTGACAAAGAATATACTACCTCCAAGTGGACCAAGAATCCAGATTGAACCAAGAGAGGCTTCCTGAGACAGAGACACACTCAGAACAGATTACACCAATATCAGCTCCCTGAGATTCAGACAAATCCTGCAGTGAACCAGGAAGCAATGGGCAGATGCCAGTGCAAGAATACATATAGTAACATAAAAACCAACATGGAATAATTAGAATCTGGTAGTTCTATAAAAACAAGACCTGAGCATGGCAATGTAAAAAAAAAAAAAATCCCTGAGAGAAAATAAAGAAATCCAAGAAAACCAGGAACAAAACAAGGCTGTCTTCTCTTCTCTTATCTATTCAATATAGTTCTCAAAGTTTTAGCTAAAGGAAAAAGAGAATAAAAGGAGATCAAGGGGACAGAATCTGGAAAATAAGTCAAACTATCTCTATTTGCAGATGATACAATAGTATTACAGAAAATACTTTTAGCATTGTATCAGGGTACAAGATTACTTAAAAAAAATCAATAGCTCTCCTATACACAAAGGGTAAAAAGGCTGAAAAAGAAATCATAGAAACATCACCCTTTATAGTAGGTGCAAATAGCATTACATATCTTGGTGTAACTCTAATCAAAGAAGAAGTAGACATGTTTGACAAAAACTTTAAGTCACTGAAGAAAGAAATTGAAAAGGATGTCAGAAAATAAAAAGATCTCACATGCTCCTGGATAGATAGGTAGCATCAACATAGTAAAAATGGCAATCTTATCAAAAGCAATGTACAGATTCAATGATATCCCCAACAAAATCTCAACACAATCTTTCACAGACATTAAAAGAATAATACTCGACTTCATATGGAATAACAAGGAATCCAGGATTGCCAAAACAATCCTGTTACATAATAGAACTTCATGAAGTATCACCATTCCTGACTTCAAGCTATACTATAGACCTACAGTAATAAAAAAAGTACCTGATACTATCAAAGAAATATATATGTGGATCAATGGAATCAAACTGAAAAAAAAAAAAAAAACCTAACATTAAACCACACACCTATGAATGCCTGGTTTTTGACAGAAGCCAAGAATATACAATGGAAAAAGATAGTATCTTCAACAAATGTTTCTAGCATAATTGGATGGTATGGATGGTAGTATGTAGAAGAATGCAAAATAGATCCATATCTATCACCCTGTACAAAATTCAAATCCAAGTGTGTCAAAGACCTTAACATAAACCCAGTAACACATAACTTGATAGAAAAGAAAGTGGAAAATACCCTTCAACACATTGGCACAGGTGATAACTTCCTAAATATAACACCAGTAGCACAGACAATAAAAGCAACAATTAACAAATGGGAACTCCTTCAATTGAGAAGTTTCTGTAAGGCAAAGGACACAGTCAATAAGATAAAAAACAACAGCCTACAAAATGGAAAAAAACAAACCTTCACCAACTCTATGTTTGACAGAGGTTTGATCTCTAAAATGTATAGAGAACTCAAGAAACTAAAGGGCACAAAACCAAATAATCAAATTATAAATGGCGTTCAGAGCTATAAAGAGAATTCTTAACAAAAAATTACAAATGGCTGAAAGACACTTAAAAAATTACTCAGCATCTTTAGTCATCAGAGAAATGCAAATCAAGGCAACTTTGAATATTATCTTATAAAAGTCAGAATGACTAAGATCAAAATCACAGGTGACAGCCCATGCTGAAGGGGATATAGAGCAAGGGGAACATTCCTCCATTGAGGGTGGGAGTATAAACTTGTACAACCACTCTGGAAAGCAGTGTGGCATTTTCTCAGAAAACTGGGAACCAATCTCCCCAATCATCCAATAATACCACTGTTAGACATATACCCCCAAACCACAATTCTTACCCCAAGGGCATTAGCTCAACTATGTTCATAGCAGCATTATTTGTAATAGCCAGAACCTGGAAATAACCTAGATACTCCTCAACTAAAGAGTGGATTAACAAATTGTGGTACATTTACACATTGGAGTAGTAGTCAGTGGTAAAAAACCAAAATGACATCCTATAATTTGCAGGCGAATGAATTTGGAGTGCATCGTGCTGAGTGAGGTAACACAGGCCCAGAAAGAAAGATATGGTATGTATTCACTCATAAGTGGTTTTTAGATATAAAGCAAAACATAACCAGGTTGCAAACCACAACCCTCACACAGCTTGGTAAGAGAAGGAGCTTAAGGGAATTATCCAGGGATCCTTCTGGGAAGGGAAAATAGAGAAGATCTCCTGACTAAATAGGGACCATAATGAGGAGCAAGCATGGAGAGATGGGAACAAATAATGAGAGAAGGCGATGGTTAAGTGAGAGGAGCAACAAAAAGGGCAAAAAAAGAAATTTATATCTTAATATAAGGAGCCACTGTGGGGCTAGAAAGAAAACCGGGTACTAAGGAAACCTACAAGAACCTACAAGCTGTCCCTTGCTAAGACTCCAAGCAATAGTAGAGAAGGTGCCTAAACAGGACTTCCCCTATAATCAAATGAATTACTACTCTAATTGTCATTATAGAAACTTCATCAAGCAATGGATGGAGAATGAAACACAGATCCATAGCTAAGCGCCAGGTGGAGCTCCCAGTTTAGAGGAAGAAAGAAAAAAGAGAGTATTTATGAGCAAAGAGATCTGGATCATGAGGAGGAGAGCTACAGAGATGACTGGACTGACCAGAGCTATTAGAAGCTCACAGACTCAGAGATAATTGCTGAGGAACCTTCAGGGAAATGAACTAAACCCTCCAAAGATAGAGAATTGTCAAATGGCATGGGCAGTTTGTGGAGACTCATACAGTAGGTTCAATCTATTTTCTTGGTGCATGAACTGACATCTTAAAGCCTATTACCTACAGAGAAACACCTAACTCAGCTTTGATACTGGAATGAGGGACTGGGACCCACTTCAGCCAGATATGCCAGACTGAACTGTCCCACCTTGAGACTCCTTGCCCACTTTGGGGAATGAATGGGGGATTGGAGGTTTTGGGATGCTGAGGGATGACTGAGAGTGACTGGGAGGAGGGAAGTGAGGGGGAGTAATGTTATATAAGGGAAAAACATTAAATCATTTTAAAAAATGAACTAAAAAATATAAAGAACTCATGGTACTAGCCAACTGATTTGACTTAAGGAACCCATACCTGACACTACTTGGGTGACTAAGAACTAGAGACTATGTAACTCAAAGTCCTTTAGTTAAACCAAACATTGCTTGTCTAAAATATAAGCGTATCAGTTAAATGACTCCTAAGAATATTCTCCTATAATCATAAATCAATGCATTATTCAGCCACCATCAAAGAAGCTTCCTTTTACATCAGATGGAAATAGATGCAAAAACTGACAATGAGATAAGAGAGAGAGAGAGACAGAGAGAGGACTTGAAGCATTCAGACATAAATGGAATATATCCATCAAATCAATCCATGAAATCCATCTTTTTAGAGCTCTGGAACCTTGTGAAATAGAAGGTGGAAAGAGTATAAGATCCAAGATGTGGTGGAGGACACCACAACCACAAGGCTCTCTAAATCAAATAAACAAAGGTCATAAAAATTCACAGAAACTAGAACAAGCACAAGCCCTACATTGGTTTGTACAAGGTCCTCTGCATACATATTATATACCTTCATCTTATTATTTTTATGATTCTTCTGAGTGTGTAACCAAGTGGGTCTCTGATTCTTGTTACTGCGCTTGGGACTTTTTTCCCTTTGGTTGAGTTTCTTTGTCCAACCTCAATGTGATGGCTTTTTACATTATCTCATTATATTTTATTTTGTTATGTTTTGTTGTCATCTCTTTGAAGCCTGTTCTTTTCTAAGGAGAAACAGAAAAGGAGTGGATTCAGATGTGAATATAGGTATGGAGGAACTGATAGAAGTAGAGGAGGGAAAACTGTAATTAGGATAAATTATATGAGAAAATAATCTATTTTCAGTAAATGGAAAAAATAGCAAAAGTATAGTAAGTTTGGGGACAAGGATGAGTAAAATTTTTGTCAAAGACGCATAAGAATCTGAGTTTTGATCCTCAAAATTCATAGGAAATACCATCAAGTATGATAGCTTCTTGTGTTCCCAGTACTTGGAAGATAGAAATGAGGAACCCACAGACAAGTAGGAAAGTTAGACTCGTAGAAATATATAAGCTCTGATTTAAACAAGACGCTCTGCCTTGATATATATAGTGAAGCACAATAGGGGAAGACACTCAACCTTAATATTGGGACTCCACATACATGCACAGACTTAGGTATACACATTTATCCAAACGCAAACAAATATGTACTTGGATAAACACAAAACACATCCGCAATACAAAAACCTCCACAAAATATAAGGAGGAATGCAAAGAAGAGAAAAGAAAGGAAAAAAGAAAGAAGCAAGGAAATGGTTTGAGATCCTCTGTCATATAAGAAAATGTCTCTGGCGATCTAGCATCTGAATGGAACACAAGTTAGCCAATCACATGAGACAATAGAATTTGCAACATATGCTCTGAGATAAAGGTATATCATTGCACTTAAGAAATTACAGGGACATTGAAGTATTTATAGGAAGAAAGTAAAAAAGAAATCTTAAACTCCAACGTTTTCTTCAACAAAAACTAACAAACCAGCATGCATGCTTACACACACACTCTGACAACAAAATCCAGATAACTCTATTATCTCTCTCACAATTGAGGTACTTAACCTCTTGTTAATTGATGAACTCCTGTGTTCACTTTCTTTTTCTTTCCTAGTACCACCTTTCTTTTTCTTTCCTAGTACAACGATCCCTCTTTCCTAGCATGGTCTACACACATTCACAAGGTCATTCATAGTTTGGGTGTGCCATGAACAATTTATAGTATCTTTCTGTTACTGTTATGAGAAAGTCCTGCAAATTTCATAGATAAATATATTGTGCATTTATTCTCTCATAGTTCTGGAGCATAAAAGCCTGAAGTCAGGAAGTTAGCAGTGTTGATTTCTTATAAAGGCAATGAGTAAACATATCTGCCTCATATCTTTCTAACTTTTGGTATCTGTTGACAACACTTGATATTGTTGACGTGAGGACACATCAATCTTCCCAATCTCTGCTTTTATCTTTGTACAGCACATTCCCCAAGAGTCCTAATTAATAATCTTATTTATTCACATAAAGATACTTGGATATTGGATATTAGCTTAACACTACTGAGTAATGATCTCAACAAACTACATTTGGAAAGAAAGTGAGGACAGATTCTGAGATTTTAGAAAATATATGAAAGTTTGAGAATACTATTTAACTAGTGTATATTTATTTTTTTTTTTTTTTTGTATTTATTAAAAAAAAACACAGTAAAAAGAATTTAAAATGTGGAAGAGTTAACAATAACTATATAGAGGATAAGAATGATAAGCATGGCTTATCAAGGGTAGACATACAAATAAGATTGCTACACCTATATTTTCTTTGTGTTCATCTTTCCCTCTGAATTTTTTTTTTTTTTTCCATCCCT